>SNQJ01S0013642.1:97844-117451 GCA_010110895.2 Picea sitchensis
ATGACTATTATCCTAAATGATTAATATAACTAATGGTGACAATAAGACAATGATTTCTAAGGTAATCCATAGACTAACATTCCCCCTCTCAATCACAAGTCTAGCTATCTGTACCGGCTAAGTTAAAAGTTGATATCATGGATTTTCTGAAAGCTCTGATCTGAGATTAAATGAAAAACCTACTTGAAAAACTATAAATCTAGATGACGATTGGTTCATTTGAAACGAACTGGAATAGATTTGAGATATGGAAGTGAACAACTGCAATATCTGAACATTCCCTGATTTCTTGACAATTCGATCATTTTGCCAAGTATTTGATCTAAAAGAACCTGATGTCTTCTGCTAATTGGTGAACATGTAGTATCACCACTCTAATATCAATGTATCATTGATAGTTCTCTCTGAATCTATGGTTTGGGATGACCACTATCCAATTGATACCATGTGTCTGGTGGTTTTGGATGACCACTAACAAATTGACACTTTTAGGTGTCCAACAAGATCCAAGTATATCATGTGTATGATTTAATTGCAAGTTGTTGAACCATAATTCTACCAAAGTATTCTAGATACAAAGATCTAATGATGGTCTTGGAAAGAGCATTATGAACCTATTGCTTTGAAATCTGTGAAATTTGATTTACTAAATTTTGTTGCATCATTGAAAGGTTTTCTCGATTAAATTCAAAAGAAAACTCTTGAAATGTAGGTTCATCAAAATATTCATCTTCATCTGCATCTAAAATTGTGTTTCGGAGTTTCTCTTGCACTAAATGTTGATCTATATCATCATCGTTATCATCATCAAACATAGGGTTATTCTAAAAAAGGACTAGTTCAGAACACTGCATATTTTTTTGTTGAAGTTCATCTTGAAGAAGCTGAGTCTGAGTTAGAAGTAGTTCTACTTTGGCTTGCAACACTTGAAAACAAGTTAGAACATGTTGAATAGTTTCTTTGTTTAATATCATTGTGTTGCATTCAACAATAATTATTAGAGTGTTCAGTAACTCTAATAGTTCTAGATTTCACTACATTTGAAGAACTAAAAGATGCCTCCTTGAACTTCACACTTGCTCACTTGAACTTCACACTCGCTTTAACTTGTTCATTTGATTTTTCATTGTAACTGGCTGAGGATGTTGGATATCACTAAAAATGCACCCCAAAGTATTACAATGGTTTGAGTTTTCACCACTCAACCTTGTCAAATTTGACTTAGAATTCAATGTCTCAATCAAGTCTAGGGTGTTAGGTTCAACTGAAAATGCACCCGAAAAATACAATTCAACTCAATTTAAGTTTGATTTCACAGTTACAAATAAACTATTGCAAGTAACGAATGATCTCGAATGCTTAACCTTGCTTCATTCCCATTGCTCTTGATGTCTAGTGTAGAATCATTTGTTGAACAATGATGTGATTGATATCTTGACTATGTGTGGCAACTACTTGATTACTTGTATTTTGATTGTATGTGCTTTAATTTGTGAATTAATTATGTGCCTTGCTTGTTGTGTATTCCATATGTGTATTATTGTATGAGATATTACATTTGTATTTTAAGGCCGTAGTCTAAACGTTCTACGAAATGACTCTTTTCCGACGATATTTTTAGAGGACATTTGCCCGAAATATTTCCATAAATTGTTAGATCCGCAAATTTGAGTGATTATTTCTGTAGAATCTAAGTCCCCCAAGGGTTTTTCAACATGATTAATCCATTTCTGCATTCAAAAATGGATTTTAAATGACAAAAAATAGTAATTTCGTGCAAATTTTTATCGTCAAATTCCAACGAAAAACCATTTCCTAGAACAGTTAGAGAACACCTATTTTAAGTGTCACAACTAGACACAAAAAATCATAAGGAAAAAAGAAAGTATCCACCATCACACAAGCACAAATTTTCCTTAGATCACCTTGTTCGATTTTAGGCCAAGTCTAGGACAAAGGACCATCACAACACTTTGATTTTATTATGGTATTCTTATTGGTATCACAATGATGCACCCATACCAATTACAAACCTTGAAATTTTCACTTAATCTCCCCTTCTAACACATACAAGGTTCCCTTCTCCAAAATAAATTTCCAAAATAATTATTCCAATCATCCTCACTCATAACTCAATAAGAATCCAAGTACCCTTTTACAAAATTAGACTTTTACCAAGTCAAACAACTCTTAAAAGTTTGCAAACTTGCACATTCCTTATTGCAAAGTATAACCATTGTGATGTTCAGTGAAAGTAAGTCTTCTTTCATGACAGATGGTTTGGAGGAAAATGAATTAACTCTTATCAAGCAACTTATTCCTTTCAAGTTTAAACTATTGGATGAAGGATTCAAGTACTTAGGTTTTTTTCTTAAACCTAATAGTTATCTCAAAATTGATTGGCTTTGGCTTCTTAGGAAAGTGGAAAAGAGAATAAATTCCTGGTGCAAAAGGTGGCTTTCTTTAGGGGGAAGATTTATTTCGGTGAAATCTGTCTTACAAAATATTCCAGTATTTTGTCTTTCTCTGGCTAAAATTCCTCGTTACATCTTGGATAAGATAAGACAAAGGGTCTTCAACTTTTTGTGGACTGGTAACAGGGATAAGGGTGGAATTAACCTGGTAAAGTGGGAAAATATTGCAAAGCCTAAAAAGTATGGTGGTTGGGGAATTAAGAACATCATTTTATTTGGGAAAGCTCTTGTTGCTAAGAGTTTGTGGATAAGTTTGACAGTGCCTAGTCTTTGGAAAGAAGTGGTAAAGGAAAAGCATTTAAAGAAAAAAGGAAGTGGCGGACTGACTAAGATCTGAATCTAGGGGGCCCTCACATAAGTCAAATTGTTGGAGTGGTCTTGTTTATGCTCTGAATGTGGTCAATGATTGGGTTTCTTGGAAACCTGGCAATGGAGAACATATTAGAGTGGGGGAAGATCTAGTTGTAGGTGGAGCATATTTTTACAAGCTCTCTGAGGGATTGTTTCAATCTCTTCATAAAAAAGGTATTAATTACTTGTCACAGGTTGGTACGATTGATATTAGCATCCCTATTGGTTTTGTGTGGTAGTATTCTGAATTGTTAGGTTTACATGGGGATTCGAAGCTTGAATGGGACATATGAACTCAGGGTCTTAAGCACTATGGATATGTTTTGTCTACTGAAAATGATACTCTTGTTTGGTCCTGGGATGGTAACGTTGGTAAAGTTTCAACTAGGGAAACTTATGATGCTCTGATCTTTATCTCTTGTGATCTAAAGGAAAATTGGTGGTATTCAAGTCTCTGAAAATGGGATATTCCTTTGAGAATAAAACATTTTTGTTGGATTTTGTTAGAAAATGAAATCTTAACCTGTGACAATTATATCAAGTGAGGGGGGTTTTGCCCAAATGTCTGTGTTTTATGTCAATCTAATGCTGAGTTTGGTTTTCATATTATGGTTAATTCCCTTTTTCTATTGAGGTATAGATTCTATGAGACAAGATTTAAAGTTGGCACAACATTGGAAACAAGATTCTTTGCATTTATGCTTCCTAGAATGGAGAAGGGGTGCATGTGATTGGAAAGAGCTTCCATGTTTCATCAGCTAGGAAATTTGGTTTTATTTGAGGATAGGCCTGCTTCAATTCTAAAAGTGAAAATGAAGCATATTGTTGGTTCAAAGAGCATCACAGAGAGGGATCTGATTTTGGTAGGAGGATTGCTCCTCCTCCTGTGTTTAATGATCATTATCCAGTAGGTTTTTTTTATGGAGCCTCCCAGGATGGAGGACACAAATGTGGGGCTGGTGTTTTCATAAAGATGAATTCTTCTTTATCTTCCAGGTTGAAATTAAATTGTGGTCAGGGGACAAATACTAAAGGGGAGCTTCTTACTCTTTGGAGTTTATTGTTTTTTGCAGATTCCATAAATTTCCACCAAATGTAGATTTTATGAGACTCCAAAGTTATTGTGCACTGGTCTAATCATAAAGCACAACTAAGGTGGCAACTCTTCAAGGATGGATTTAGAAAATCCGTATGTTGGCAATGAATTTCTCTTTCCTTTCATTAAGCCATATTTAAAGGGAATATAAACTTGGTTGCTGATGAATTGTCAAAGGAAGCCCTTTTGTTAGATGAAGGTTGGTTGTGGAGGAGTTTGAGGGAAACATTCCAGGCCCTTTGCGGTTCATTGGTATCTTCTAAACCGTTGTTGTCATTTTTTGGGGCTGGAAGTTAAGTGGGTTACCTTACACTTTCTGTAATGATGATTGGAAGTTTTATGCCTCTCTGGACCGATATTTTTCTGTTTATGTATGCAAGAACTCTTTGCATTTCTGTATTTTGGGAGTCTTTTTGAAAGTTGATTCTATTCTGCTATATGCAATAATGTTTTTATATATTTTAATATATAATATAGAGTTTTTTTTTGGTGAAAAAAAAAACCTTTACAAATGCTTTTAGTTTTCAAAAGTTTGCATATTTCCCTTTTGTCCTTTTTCCTTTTTAATTTTAAATAAGAAATAAACTTCCTTTTTAATTTTAAATAAGGAATAAACTCAACTTTATAATAATGGATTATTGAAATGCTACCCAAATTTAAAATATAAAGTTATCCAACCTCTTAGACAATGGGCTCCTTTTTCTCTTTTTAATTTTGATTTTCCTCGTCCATCTGTGAACACAACTTTATGTATTAATTCTTTCATTTTTAAGGGAAATACTTCTACTTCTACTTCCATGACTTATGCTCATGAAAATCAAATGCACACGCTCACTTTATTAAATGAAAAACGCACTTACATGTTGGAGATGACCGTTGTGAGGAGAAAATTAAGTGTGCTAAAGATCACATTGCCCACCGAATGTGAAGGAGATCAAGTGGAGATCGGGAAGCGGATGCCGTCTTGTTGTTGGCATTGAGATCTTTGGTGTGAAATTTGGCTCAGTTTACAGCCGCATATGACCCATGAACATGTGGCTATCTACTCATCAATGGATTATAAAGCTCTCAAATTCTCCTCAACTATTTGAAAGCTGACATATTACTCTCACATGAAGCTTGCATTCCAGTTGTGCATGGGGCATCTTCTGCTGGGTGAATCACACGTGATCTCATTCAACTATGCATGGGCATATTCTGTGAGGCATGGGTGTCCATGTTGATCAAACATTCTTTGCTATCGAAGTTCTGAATGAATGGCCATTTCAAATGCCCCATTGACCGACTTATCAGCTCAACAACGATGTATATGATGGAGAAGTAGATCTGTCGAAAAAATTTCCTGGATTCCATAGGATAAATTCTTAGTATCTACACTCCTCTAGATGTGCGAAAATTGGTCATTACAATGTGGTCGTTCTTGTATTGCATCACATGGATAACCAGAAATTCTCATAGCCTTGGTCAATCCAGAAACCAGATAAATCCCAACGATAGTATTGGTTTAGATCAGTACCAAAGACTGGGCGATGCCTCTACAAATGAAAAATTATTGTCATTTGGGATGGAAGAAGGATCCAAGCCACCTTGCTGCATGTAGATACTTAATCCATTGCAGAATTATCATATTGTTGAGCTTGAAAAACACGTGGACAATCTCTTCTATCTCTCTTTTGTAGGAAATTGTAGACCATGCCATTTCTTGGACAACTATGAAAAGATACCGCATGTTTTGATCATAGGGAATACCAGAACCCTAAAATTATTCTTGCACAACTATAGCTTCTTGGTTGGAGACGTAAACATCGTAATTTTGGTGGCGTGCTCTTGCAATCATTCAAATACAACAGAGGGTCTGCAAACGGATCTAGCAGGCAAAAGAAGAAGACGAGTCCATTCCGACTGCCCAGAATCAATTTTCCAGTCACAGCTTCATGTATCAGGCCGAGAAAAAGAAGAATGGAATAATATCTTAAAAAAATAAATTTCCCGACCCATCCATTTGTTGAGCATTCAAACTGAAACGTCAGTACAGTGTCTAGGCTTTATTTCTCTTTATTTCCATTGTGTATCGCAAAGATTATAGATTTGCAATTTGTTGGCTTATGGAAGCGAGGTTTCATTTTCTTCATCATCACCTCAACTCAAACTTTGTCTTCTATGGAACACTACCACGGAAACATCAGGCCCTTAATATCATAAAAGATTTGATACCATGATAAAAAACAATATGATATACTGGCCAACTTTCATTGTATTCACATCAATGCTACATATTTATAATATAATGGGTGATGCTATCGCATAGAAATATTTTCTCTAGATCCTAAAATCATGTATGATGACTAGGCCACGTAATACCAATTAACTCACTTATTCATCATTGAGGGTAAATGACTATTGTCCTAAATGAATAATACAAATAATGGTGACAACCATTGTGATTGCTAAGGTAAGCCATAGGCTAACAACTCTTAGGTGCCTCTCATAATTTAGCACATGAGTGCGTTGTGTATATACAAATGCATAGGTGTGTCATAAAATAATTAAGCACACATATAAATTTTAAAATTCATTCGAAATTATATTTGAAATTAGATTGTTTTATGCTTCCCAAACTCTCTTTTAAGAATTTATTCACGTATTAATGATGGTTTTGGCTCAAATGCAATAAAAAAAAGGTTATAATATCAAATGGCCAATTCTTGAAATTCCAACTCATTCCATATCGTTGCAAGTTCTTGAAGTTCTCCCCGTGCCATTTGCACTAAGTCTAGATTTATTTATAATTCATTTATCTTATTGAATTTATGTTATTTATGCATGTGCATTTGAATAATTGTTCATTGAATTTTGCGGGATCATGATTTAGGATTGATTTCTGATTTGCAAGATATTCCACCAGTCCAAAAATGCCCCAAGCTCTTATCAGGAGAAATATACCACTGGCAGATGTTTGGTGAAAATGGACCAGTGCTTTACCCTGCCAATTGTAACATGTCATCTTACATCAACCAACCTAAGTCAATGGTATTACACCATGAATTGGATGTTTTTTATGATACCCCGATAGTGTGTGGTTGTTCAAAATGTAAAGGGTTGAAGGATAACCCTTGACATGTCAAATTTTCCCATTATATTAATTATGGACTACTACTAGGATTTGGTATTTATTTTTTTTATGCCGATGCAGTGCACTTGACAATAAGACGCATCGGAATGCACCAAGACATTTTATTTGTTTTACAATATCAAGTGTGCCATACTGTAAGATGCATCGGTGTGTGGTTGTATGAGTAACACATTGGTTGTATTTTTTGCTATATGTTAAAAAACATGAGGCTATAGTACTATTAAGCGCACCAATATTGTTGTTTGGTGTGCCACTATTGTGTACACATCGATGCGGTTAGGTTTTTTCAATGCATCAAAAAAATGATATGGATTTATGAGCAGAACGAAATGAAAACACAGATTTATAATATTGACACAAAGACACAATGAACAATAACAGAGATATAGTAAAACTTGACTTCTATTAAATAAGAAAAATGTTGAAACTGTAAAATGCAGACTGAAAACAAATTTGCTAGAATGGTGGCAGCTTATCTCTAAGAAGAGATGTGACGGCTACGTCCATTCACAAGAAGATGGGTACAATGAGGCTTTGAAGGTATTTTTTCAATAAACATGAATTTCAAAACCCTAGACATCCAAAAACCTAACCCTAGGATATGAAGCGCCAAAAGTCATGTGGGCCCCATTGGGGTAAGTTGGTACATCAACTTCCCAAGGTCGTAACTTTTGCATGCTATCTATGTTTAGGGCACACGATAACTCATTGGAAAGGTATCGATGAGGAGATTCATTTTGGGGGATCACTTAAAGACTTCAAATATATTTGAGGTTCCATATCATGAAAAAACGTTGTTTAGGCCCTCAAAATAGCCTCGGAAGTTTGGGAACCAAAAAACTGCTAAAAATAGTAAATTGCCAGAACATTGTCTTGAGCCAGTTGGAATAGGTGGGTGGCCACTGATATCCTCCTGGATCAATTCTCCCCCCTTAGGAAGAAATGGTTTCCATTGCGTTGAGTTCCCCCATCAGATGAGGAAATTGCTGCTGAATTTGGCCTTGGGTGAGCCACTTGCCTTGGTGCAAGAGTTGCCCTGCTTTGACAACCTGATAAATATGGATCCTCTACTGGAAAGTTGCCTTGGCCTGTGTGTCCATGATATGATCAATGAATGCATGTTCCATGCAGTCAGGATTGAGCTCTGTTGGTGTCAATTATTCTACTATCTCTGAGGTGTCCAATAATGGTGGAAAATATGGTCGAAGGAGGTCCACATTGAACACTGGGTGCAAGCCAAGGAAGAGGGGAATGTTGAGCTCAAAATAATTGTCACCCACAACCTTGGTGATGGTGAAAGGTCCATAACAAAGTGGACAAATATTTCGATGAGGCCCTGTAAGGAGTTCTTTCTGCAAGTGCAACCAAACTTTGTCTCCCACCTCAAACTTGTGTGGCACCCGGTGTTGGTCATGGCACTACTTGTACTTGGAATTGGACTTCTGTAAAATATCTCGAACGTGTTGGTGGATGTGATGGATCCACTCAATGAATCAGGTGGCTCTCCCAGCTTCAGTCGGAGCATGGGACGAGTCTTCCTAGGTGACCGCAAGGGGTAGTGCAACATCCATAGGACCCAATGGTTGAAATCCCAACCTCACCTGAAAGGGGTTGTGGTTGGTTGAGCTATGTATGGATTTCTTGTAGTTGTGTTGAAAATAGGGAAGACTCTCGTCCCATGTGTGGGAGTGCTTTGAATTGTACATGCACATGATATGCATGATCATTCAATTGACAACCTCAGTCTAGTCATCCATCTGGGGGTGGAAGGCAATGGATTTGGTGAGCTTTGTGTCCAGTAGTGACCAAAGAATCGACCAGAATGTGTTGAGGAACCGATTGTCCTGATCTAAGATAATGGTTTGTGGGATACCAAAATGTACCCACACTTGTTTAAAAAAGAGCTTGGTAGTGGCCCTTGTTGTGATGCTCTTCTTACAGGCGGTCATAATCACCATCTTGGAAAAGAAATCGACAACCACAAAAACACAACCATTTCCCCGCTTGGTGGATGGAAGGTCCAACATGTAGTCCATTGAGATGGATTCCCAGGGCCTATCAGGAGTAGGAAGAGGGGTGTACAATCCTTGTTTCTTAGTGAACGGTTTGGAAATAGCACAGGAAGTGCAGGACTGAATATACTTGCTGACATCATGTCGAAGTTTTCTCTAGTAGAAGTGTCGTTGCAGCACTTCCATTGCCTTTTCCAAATAAGCTTTGCTGGCTCACTTGATGGAACGTAGAGATGGCCCAGATGGCACAACAGCCCGACCTAAAGATGGAAATTAGCAACAGCTGTGTTGGCGTCCAACATCTGGTAGGTGTTGGAGAAGTCAGGATATGTCTCATAGAGGTGGGGCCATCTGGAGGTCTCGTGGCCACAAGAGTCTAGCACCGTGGTGAGTGTCGCGACTGGAGGTTGGTTGAGGAAATCAACGACTCAATTGGTACTTCATGTTTTATACTTAATGTTGAGGTGCAACTGTTGCAAGTATTTGGAAAACTTCCAATGTCGATCATTCTGCAATGTGTCGTGTGTCTGCATGAAATGGAATGGCTTATTATTAGTGTGGATGACTATATCCTTCTCGAGAATGTAATTCTTCCACTGGCGACAGGATTTCACAATGGACTACATTTCTTTTTCACAAGTGGGGTACTTATGGAAGACATATGATAGTGTCTCACTATGATAGGCCATGGGGTGGTCATGCTAAGTGAGGATTGTGCCCACAACATAGTCTGAAGCATTTGTCTCGATTTCAAAGGGTTGTTGCAAGTAAGGTAATGAAAGCATTGAGGATGAGAACAAGTGTTGTATCAGATAATCGAATGCTTGTTTTTGGGATAAGACCCACACAAATTTTTCCTTAACAACACCCCTTGTTACTTGGATGAGGACCCATGCAATATGGGAGAATCCTAGGAAGAACTTGCAATGGAAATTGGCATGGCCTAAGAATCTCTGAAGCTCAGTGAGTGTGGTTGGTGCTAGCCAGTCATAGATGGATTGGATCTTGGCTAGATCCACATGCACACCATGCACATAAAAAATGGATCCTAGGTAATGGACCTTGTCCATGCCAAAGGAACATTTTTCCATATTGGCATATAGCTCATGCTACCATAGAGTGTGCAGAACCTCCTGAATATGCTGCAAGTGTTCTGCCTAAGTCTTGTTCTAGATGAGGATGTCATCCAAATACACCACTACACAAGAATTAGTTAAAGGCCGCAAGATATTGTCCATCATCCTCATGAAACTTGCTGGGGAATTTTTCAAACCAAAGGGCATGACCAACCATTCAAAAAGACCTTCTTTTGACTTGAAGGAAGTCTTCCATACATCTTTCTTCTCTATTGGAACCTGATGGTATCCAAACTTCAGATCAATCTTACTGAAGTATTTGGACCCCTTGAGTTGATCAAGGAGATTTTATATTTGGGGAATCGGGTACGGGTTCTTGACTGTGATTTTATTTAGGGCCCAACAATCAATTCAGAGTTGTCAGGTCCCATCTTTATTTTGCACCAGCATGATTGGGCTTCCACAAGGTGATGAGTTAGGTCGAATGTGCCCCTTGTGGAGCAGTTCTTGGATCTGACACTTGATCTCCTTGTTTTCTAACAAAGAGCGATGATAGATTGGTCCAATGGGTAGCGATGTGCAGGGGGTAAAATCGATGGAATGCTTGACCTGACAGTGTATAGGTACCCCAGTAGATGAGGAGAAGATGTCTTTGTATTCTTCCACGACCTTATACATTTTCTTTTGCTACATGGAGAGGTCGGCCGCAAAGGCCATGGATGTGGCTGCAACCTTTCACTCACTATGAGAGTGAATCATGAAGAAGACAAACTTCCCATTATGAGAAATGAACTTCTTTCATTTCTTGGTAGAGATCAAGGAAATAGCACTAGGTGGGACTACCTCGAGTATCATGTACAATTTCTTGTTCAAAGTAATAATAACATTGTGAGGCCTAGACTCATATACAACATGATGTTTCCATAAATAAGGTTGGCCCAAAAGAACATCACAAAACTCAAGGGGAGTAACATCACACAATACCTCATCTTTGAATGGCTTGATGTTGTATGACAAGTGACAATGTTGGCTGACGCGAATATCGCTTCCTTGGCAGAGTCATCTGATGGTGTAGGGTTGCAAATGCAATGTTGTCTATAGGGCTATCCACTTGACAACCTCTACTAAGATGAGGTTATTTTTGCTACCACTATCAACGATGAAGTGCAGTGAAGTGCCTTTCACCCACATCTGTGAATGAAAGAGGCACTTACCTTCCTTAGTCTAATCAGGTCCACTGGGATGGATCTTGGTGGTAGCAATGGTGGCACTGGGTTCCGCGCCAATGATATGTCTCCCCTTCTATGGTTCTAACTTAGAGTTGGAACTCACATTTGATTCAAAGTCTTTCACATCAGCCACCAATGACTGCTTTGAACAGAAATCAACAATGTTATTTCGGGGGCTCTTATGGAAGTCACACCACTTACCGATATCTTTCTTCGTCTTTCCATTGTCCTTATTTTCTTGTGGCTTGGACTCGTTGTCCTAAGGTTTCCCATCTTTTCTATGTGCTTTGTTTTGTGGGTTAGGGATTCCCTTTCCCTACGTTTGCTGTGAGGGGTTCCCAGACCCAAATTTGTGTGTCTTTTGTTTAAGATTTTGATTGATTTTGACAACATATCGATAGGCCATGCCCAAGGATGAGATGTCCAAAAACTCCATTTATGTCCAGATGTATCTATGTAGACCATCACAATACTTGAGCACCATATGTCTCTCATAATATTTGATACCCATCTTGGTGCGTAAGGTATGGAAGATATTGGTGAACTCTCGCACTGTTTGGTCTCTTTCCTCCCACAATGTGGTCCATCTTGTATATAATTCATCATAACTTCCAATAGGGTAGTATTGTTCCTTAATAACATCCTTGAAGGAACTCCAAGTGGGTGCAACTGCAAATAATGTGGATCCTTCTATTTCCTTTTTCGCACAGAAAGTCTCCCACCAATATTTGACATGGGGGACGACCTTGAGGAGCACAAATGTAATATTTTATCTATCATAAATGTTGTGGACATAAAAAAACCCTTCTAGAAGGTTTAACCATTTATCTACGACATCCGAATCTATTTGGCCTTCAAATATGGGAATACCAAAATTTATCTGTACCTTGAAGGGGGCAGTGCCTCTGCTCGAGGTGGATGCGTTGCTTGTCAGCAGCCATTGGAGGATTTGCACAAATTTTTCCATCATCTCGTTCCTTTGTCGCTCGAGAGCATCCTTGAGCAATATTTTGAAAGGATCTCTTGTCCCGTCGTCTTTCTTTTCTCCCACTATGGATGGTTTCTTGGGCATGCGAGAGCAGTTTTCCTCAAGAGAAACAAGCTCGAGACCCAACTCTCTATACCATGAATGCGTTGGGGACATGCACTAAAAAATGGCAATGATCATACCGCTTTGATACCACTGATCCATATTTATGAGCGGAACAAAATGAAAACATAGATTTATAATATTAACACAGAGACATAGTGAAAAATAACAGAGATACAATAAAACTTGACTTCTATTAAATAAGAAAAATGTTGAAACTGTAAAATGCATACTGAAAACAAGCTTGCTATGGTAGCTTATCACTGAGAAGAGATGTGATGGCTATACTCATTCGCAAGAAGATGAGTACAATGAGGCTCTGAAGGCCTTTTTACAATAAACATGAATGTCAAAATCCTAGACATCCAAAAACCTAACCCTAGGAGATGAAGCGCCAAAATTCACGTGGGCCCCGATGGGGTAAGTTGGTACATCAACTTCCCGGGGTCGTAAATTTTGCGCACAATATCCATTTAGGGCACACAATAGCTCGTTAGTGTTGATTTTATGGTAAGCTAATGCATTTTAATTTTCTTATGGTTATCATAAACTAAACCATAACTACTGCAACAACCTAAGATCACAAGAAGAATAACCATGCACAAGAACACAAGAAGTTTCCTGGGAAACCCTTCTCAACAAGGGAAGAAAACCCAGCGAATCCTTTGTTATATTATTCAAGATAAAGGCCTCCCACACCATCACCAAACCTAGCACACAAGAGGGTGTTGTAAATCTCATAATTTTAGACCACAACTTCTGAAATCATGAGATGACACAATGTTAAGTGTGTTTCCTCAATGGGGAATCACCTTTATTTATATAAGACTTATCACATCAAATGATGTGTTTATTGGAACAATAGGGCCGACCTCAATAAATCAAAATATAATTAATAATTACCATTTTAATTATATTTTACATTATGGTGGGGTCGACCTGTACCCTTTACATCACAAAATTTAGGGTTATAGGTAAGTCTGACTCTTGGAAAATATAGCAAGGGATCTCATGCACCCACTAGTGCTCAGCTACTAGGGGAACATCCATCTGTTCTCAACCATAGGGATGTCCACATCTCTATCTCACTGCGTCTCACATGAGAACCACACTCACTAGTGTTCAGCCACTACAACCACGTTCACCGACGCTCAGCCACATGCACGTCCAACTCAGTAGATATTCTTTCTCACTGTGTTACACAAGAGAATCATATGGAGTATCACATCATCTCAACTCTCTGCTCAGAGGAGGATAATACATCGTTTCATCTCTGTCTCATAACGATGCACCAAATTTGTGGGCTTTTCCACATGCTCACTTGTGCTCAGCCACATGCACATCCAACTCAACATATCTTATTTCTCACTACGTTACACAGGAGAATCATCTTGAGTTATCATCGCAACTCTCTACACAGAGGAGAATAGTAAACCCATCACATGGGCTCCTCACCCCACACAGGGCACACAACGTTCCATATTCATCTCAGAGAGGAACCACACACCCAACTCATGGGCACACCCAATTCATGGGATTCCCCACCCCACACAAGGGCACACAATGTTCCTTCTCCACCTCATAGAGGAACCACACACCCAACTCATGGGATTTATCTCAGGCTGACTCACTCAATCTGTATCCTGGAGGATGTCTCACGCAGCTATAATCATTAACACTCTCTCTCATCTAGGGAGGCATTCTCCATCAGGCCAAGTCTCTCACAGAAGTACTCGAACTTCGTCTTGGATGTAGTCAACAACACTCCCTCTTAGCTAGAGAGGTATTCTCCACCAAGTCAATTTCTCACGGAAATACTCGAACTTCGTGTTGGCAATCAATTTGGTGAAGATATATGCAATCTGCTCATGTGTAGGAAGGTATTACACGTGTACTTATTTCCTCTGCACCATGTCTCTGATATAATGATATTTTATGTCAACGTGTTTTGAACACAGTGTTGGCCCTTGACCAAGCTTTGGGAGATTCTTGGTCATGTTGACCTATTTTGGACTTCGACAGCCTGTCGAAGGAGGAGCTCAAGATGAAGCAGAGATCGTGGTATCTCGGCCCCTTTTTGGGTCCTTTTTGGGATGTGGGAATATGTAACGAGAATGGGATGTTGGCCCATGGGTTTACCCATGTTTAGGCCTATTTTGTAATATATAAATAGGTGCTTAGGCTAGATAGAAGTAGTCGTGCATCTATGTGATGTTAGTAGGAAAGTAGGCTAAGTGCCAATATTTGGATCTGTGTGATTAGGACTTGTAAGGCTTTGTGCATACTATGTGAAACTTGCAGATTTAAGTGCAAGTCATTGTAGCAAGACTGTAGAAGGCTTAGTGATGGAATGCAAGGAAGAAGGATCTAGCGAGTTGCGCAGATCTTTTGTCTTGTGCTAAGTAAGGGTTTTGAGACTCTGTTCTTGTAACCGATTGACTAAAGACAATAAAGAAGAATATTTGGTGGACGTAGCCCCAGGGTGGGGGTGAACCACGTAAATACTGTGTTGTTATGCTTTGTGCTTATATTACTGTGTTTATGACTCTCTATCTAAGTGCTTTGATATATATAGATAGATCTACTTATGATTTGTGCTATGAATGTTAGATCTAACTTATATGAATGTGCTTAGTGCTTGCTTCTACTAGATATGATCCATCTATTTGTGCTAAGTGCTTAATTACATTAGATCAGTGAGAATGATGAGATGCTATGTTCTATATGCGTAGTAGTTATTGGTTGAATATTGATGAACTATTGATGCTAAGTGCTATGTTAAGTATTATAATCATAGATCTATGTCCCGGCTAAGGTTGCAGACACTTGAGTCCTGCAACCACCCCTGCCTCTACCTCGGGTGAGACTTCATCTATTTCGCATGTGTTGTCGAAAGGGCCAGTAGTTAGGGTTTTGTTGGTGCATTATTGTAGCGTTGAACCCTGGGTCTACCCCTGTGCCAAAAAATGGTTCCGATCCCAGGACCTGAAGTTGTGATTGTTGGGAACTGAGAAAGAAGAAGCTCTATGCAAAGATTCATTCAGAAGTTGTGAAAGCTCTGTGCATAGATCTGTCTCTCAGTATTCTACATGATTTATAAATGTCTGTGTTAAAATAAAGAAGCCCGATATGAAGAAAAGAAGTCGGATCTGAAGGAGAAAAGCAAGATCTGAAAGCTTTTGTGCTCTAAGAAAGGTAAAAGTGAGAATTTATGATTAAAAGAGGTAATATCTACAAGCTCTGTGCTCTAATAAAGGTAATAATAGTGAGAAGTTTTAGATCTAAAAGCTTTGTGCTCTGTAGAAGTAAGATAAGTAGAAATTTTTGTTTCTAAAGTATGGATCTAGGTATGTTTGATAGGTTTTGTCAGAGCTTGAAAACTAGGGCACTAATAGATGAAATAAGGCTTGAGATGAGTAGATCTGATAAGAATAGTGAAAGATATGTTATACCTATGCATAGAAAGAATGTTTGGACTAACAAATGGATGTAGGATCCTAGAAAGAATTGTTTGTAGGTTAGCTACCATGATCCTAGTGTGCAGTATTAGAAAGGCTAGGGATCATTTAATAGAAAGAGAGGAATAACCCTCTGTTATAGTTGCAGAAGATCGAGACATCTTGCTAAGGAATTCCTTGGGAAAAGACCTAGTTGTCTTTGTTGTAAAGATATGGACCATGAAGTGTTGGATTTACCTAGAATGATTGATAAGCTGGAAGAAATGAATCTGAATAAAGAAAACCCTAAGGTAGATCTAAAAATGGTGGAATCCCAGGAAGAATCAGAGAAAGTATTGCTGCAAATAAACGAAACCCTAAATGACCATCGACATGTCAGACTATCAGAGATCTTCAAGGAAAAAGAATGCATTGAAGTAAGAATAGGAGACTTCGACATTAACTGTGTTCTGGATGAAGAAACACATGTGAATATCATGACAGAAAGAACTTGGGAAGCCATAGGGAAGCATGTTATGATCCCTTCATTAGGAGGAATAGTACTATTCAGAGGAAGGTTGATAAACCTATGTGGGAAGCTCACTCACATACCTATGAACGTTAATGGAAATTTGACAGAAGAAGATTTTGAGATTATTAAATTTATTGAAGACAACGCCCTGTTTACCATGTTACTAGGAAAACCTTGGATTGATAGAGATCAAACCAGAGGAAAGGAAGAAGAAGAATTTTTGGCACAGAAGAAACAAGAGTTAAAAGATTTCATGACCAGAAGGATCGCACACTTGATTGCAGAACAAGAGAACAAATCAAAGGTGTTTAACACTAGAGGCCCATATGTTGAAGCTGCAAGAACATTAGAGGACTCACAGAAGACTGAAGTACTTATCCCAAACAAAGAAGAAGTATTACCCTCGAATCTTAGGAAAGAATTTCAACAGCACGAAGTAACTATGTTAAGAGAAGATAAGAATCAAAATGGAAAAAGGCATACTGAGACAAAGCTAACTAGAAAGAAAAGTAAGAAGAGGGATAAGATTGAAAATTTACAAAAAGTTACAGAGGGAACCTCACAGAAGGGAAATTTGCAAAATTGGAGCTTCGCCGAGATATCAGAACAACAACACATGGCACTTCGCCATGACGAAGCAATATAGTCATTGGGGAACATTATAACCATTAGATCAATGCTCCAAACAAATAGAAATACATTTATGGCCAGCCATATCACCATCCAACCCTTGAGACCACACCATAATGGATAGAACTGAGTTAATTAAGACCTCATACCCGTTGCAAGCGACCCATTGTCGAGTTACCTATTTATCCCACTGTGCCACGCACCGAGAACACTTTTTCCAATTGAGAACTTGAGCCCATAGACTATGTTGATTTTATACCGTGATCATCATGCTTCTGCTCTCTCTCTCTCTTTACTGTGTCTAAGCTACTCCCCCCCCCGCACCTGATATTGTTAACCCCAAGCGTGTATGTCGGACGAGTTGAGCACTGCAGAAAGAGTCGTTGAGGAATTTTTGATTGACCTGATGACTGAAAGAGTCATGTCGATGTCTACAGGTATACAAGCATCATCCATGAGAGGACTTCCAACTTCTCCATCCACTGCTCGAGCCGGACCATCCTGGCCATCCAATGAGAAGCAAACTAAGAACAGGGATGATCTCGTGAATGCTAAGTTGATTCTGAGCATATTACCCACCTATATACCACCTTTGAGCAGTGCTATAAACCACGACAACCTACCTATATATTTCGAGTACACCTTGGTCACTACGTACCTCCCGAAGGGGATACGCGCAGTACGAGCAGACCAAGATAAGATCGCAGCATTGAATTTTAGTGACTTCAACCTGGGAGATCGCAAAGTCTACAACATGTTAGCCTCGCATAAGTACTTTACTAAAACTTAAGGGAAGAATTCAAAGATCGTCCCTCAGTCATGGACCCACAACTTCGCGCAGTCCACCCTACTGAACGTTATGAAGATTCTTCATTTCAGATGACACCAGGAGGTGAATGCATGTTTCAATTTTTTGTTGTCTTGTTACCATGGAGGTTATCTATGGTTAAACTGTCGCATAACAGTGGATCCGAGGTTGATAAATCGGATCACCGGGCTTAGTATGCAAGGACCCGACCCACAAGATTTCTATCCTAGAAAAGCCATGGACCACGCCCTCGCCCAAAGGATCAAAGACACTTATGGTGATGTCGAGTAAGGAACGCGAGGCTACAAGGTAGCTTCTATCTAGAGTGGCACAGTGTGCCTAGCCTATTAGATGATTGCAGGGAAGTTAGTACGCAAGAACAGACCCACCCAAGTGACTGCTTTTGTAGTCGACCTCACAGGGAAGTGCGCGAAGGGCCTACAAATGAATTGGGTGAAGTACCTGGTAAACCAATTAGAACTTGACTATAGAGAAGCACAAGATCAAGGGTACGAATTCCACTATAGATTTCTTCTTCCAGATTCCCATGTAGGAATGTTGTCTTCACATCCATCTATTCTACTTCAAAATCAAATGCAATAGCAAAAAATAACCAAAATATTATAGAAGTTAACTTGGCAATAGGAGAAAAAATCTCACCAAAATCAATTCCCTCAACCTGGGAATAACCCTTTGCTACTAACCGAGCTTTGTATTTCTCCACCTTGCCTTCTTCATTCAGCTTCTTTTTAAATACCCATTTGCTTCCAATGGGATTTCTTCCAGTCAAAAACTCCACTAGATCCCAAGCCTCATTCTTATCCAAGGCTTCCATTTCTTCATCCATGGCCTTTTTCTAGAGTTTTACATCCTCTGAATCCAATGTCTCCCTAAAATTTCTAGGATCATCATTAGTAATAGACAAAGAAAAATTTGAACAGAAATCAGATGGATTATACCTTTCCAGTAGCCTTCTTTCTCAAACCGATCTCCTCAACACTAGAGTATGAGGATCTTCTTCTTCAGATTCATGTTATTCTGTAGAGTTTGATTCGTCATCCTTTAAATAAAACTCTATTTTCTCTAGTTGTTCCTTACTTGGTA
Source organism: Picea sitchensis (assembly GCA_010110895.2). Classification (NCBI taxonomy): domain Eukaryota; kingdom Viridiplantae; phylum Streptophyta; class Pinopsida; order Pinales; family Pinaceae; genus Picea; species Picea sitchensis. Next base: position 116,817 of record SNQJ01S0013642.1, read on the forward strand.
GGACTTCTTGTTTAACAACATCCCTCATTTCTCTAAATACCACATCTCGGCTATACACAAACTTTGTTAGAAAAACAGGACCGCGGAGCAATAAAATAAAACAAATGTAGAAACAAAACACAGAAGACACACAATACAAGAGAGACACAGATTTACGTGGTTCACCCAGTGTGGACTACGTCCACCAGAGAAATTTCCAGGTCCTTCCTTTATCATTATCCAGCAAATGAAGGGATACAACCTACAGCAAAACCCGTTGTAACTTCCTCTTCTTTCTCTCACGGTCTCCTCTCTCAGAATACAATATTCACCATCAACCATAGCTGCAATACATTTCCCTCATAAAAGAGGGTTGCCTTCTAGGTAAAAAAACCCTAACATAATCTCTATCGTTAGATCTGCGACCTTATAATGAACGGTCCATATTTACAATGAAATTACAATATACTTTTACAAGGCAATTTTTTCTTTGGGGGGTCGCTTGCCCCCAGACCCCCAGAGGGGGTTCCCCCCCTCTGCACTCCCCCACGTGGAAGAGTGTACATACTTCTGGGGTGTAAATACTTCATGGGGTATAAACACGGCTGAAAGAAAGGACCTCTGAATCAGGAAGATAATCAGGCTCCACAACCAAC
>SNQJ01S0013642.1:117461-168453 GCA_010110895.2 Picea sitchensis
GGGTGTAAATACTTCATGGGGTATAAACACGGCTGAAAGCAAGGACCTCTGAATCAAGAAGATAATCAGGCTCCACAACCAACAAACTTCTTATTTTGTGGGTTCCAAATATTATAACCTTTGGGATCATCTTTATACCCAATAAAGATACACTTTTCCGCCTTCTTATCTAGATTATTCTTGTTTTCCTTTGGAACATGAACATAGGCCTCATATCCAAATACCTTAAGATGTGTGAGAGAAGGTTTCTTACCAGTCCATACCTCTTGTGAATTATTGTCGTCCAACATTGATGAGGGTGATCTGTTGACCAGGTAACATGTGGTACCCACTACCTCTACCCAAAATTCTTTCCCTAACCTAGCACCACTAAGCATGCACCTTTATTTTTCCATCAACATCCCATTCATCCTTTATGAAACTCCATTCTATTGAGGTGTATATGGAGTAGTCTTCTACCTTTCTATACCACACTTCTTATAGAATTCTTCAAATTCATTTCCACATAACTCTCTGCCATTATTTGTCCTCAACAACTTAATTCTTTTCTCTATTTGATTCTCAACAAGAGCCTTAAATTCTTTAAACCTGTCAAAGACTTCAAATTTATTCCTAAGGAAATATATCCAAGTATTCCTCGAGAAGTCATCTATAAATGAGGCATAGTACGCAGATTTTCCCAATTAGGGAACCGACACAGGTCTTAACACATCATTGTGAACTAGCTGTAAAATTCCTTCTACCCTCATTGCACCAGAGGGGAATCTTACCTGATATTGCTTCCCATATACACAATGTTCACAGAAATCAAAATCTAGAGAGTAGTTATACATACCTTCAACCATACCTTTACCGTGTAGTATTAGAAGACCCTTCTCTCCGATATGCCCCAATCTTTGATGCCAGAGCATAACCTTTTCTCTAGAAACTATAGGAGTTCTTTCTTTTTCAACTCCAATATCAAGACAATGGAACTATTACACCCATCGCTAATAGTGCTTCCTTGCATCTTATACAGAGTTCCAAAACAAACTCCCTTCAGCAACACCATTGCTCCTCGAACCATCCTACAAGTTTCCTTTTCAAATATTTTTTTTACCCTTGCATCATCCATTTTGCTTACATAAATCAAATTTCTATCCAATCCAGAACACCAGGTAGTGTTCTAATCCTTCCATATATGAGCCTCAACTTGAATTTCCCTCGATTTGTGATTCTGGTTGTCGAGTCATCACCTAGAAAAACATTACCTCCATCATACCTTTCATATTCATAGAACCACTCCATGTGGGGAGTCATATGAAAGGATGCACCTGAGTCAACCAACCATGCCTCATGATCTGCATCTATGCTTGAAGAAGCCAAGTACACATGCCCTCCTTCTTCCTTGGAGGTTTTTCTTCTGTAGAAGTAGATTCTTCAGATCCCTTCTCTTTCTCAACTTTGGATCTACATTGCTTCTTGTAGTGCCCTTCTTTTCCACATCTCCAGCATACCTTTACAAACTTTCTGGGAGACTTATATCTTCCCTTAGATTTAGATCTCCCACTTGAGGAATTAGATCTATTTCTTTCCTGGGAGCGTCCTCTTGCAAATAATGCATCTGTGCACTGTCCTTCCATGTTCTTCTGTCTCATATCCTCTGACAACAAGGATGAGACCACTTCATGAAACTTAAAGTAAGTTGTATTACTACCTATGGCCACAACCAGACTATCCCACGAGTCTGTTAAAGAGAACAGTAAACTGATACACTTATCTTCATTTGAAATTTTAATCTCAACAGATACTAACTGAGTTACCACAGTATCGAAGGCATTCAAATGCTCTGCCACCGAGTCTCCATCTCTCATCCTTAGGTTATACATCTTCTTTCTCAAGAATAGTTTATTTACTAGGGACTTCGAATGATACAACTTCCCCAACTTATCCCATAAATCCTTGGTTGTAGCTTCCTCTGACACATTCAGTAATATTGAATCTAAGAGACACAGCCAGATTGTGCTCTTTGCCTTCCTATCCAAATATTTCCAGTCATTTGTTGAAGTTCTTGTAGGTGCAGTACCTGGATCCACCGCGATAGATTGATCTCTTTCCACCAATAGATCTTCCATCTTGAGCTTCCACGGCTCAAAACATTTCCCATTAAACTTCTCGATCTCCATTTTCGAAATTATCACCATTTCTCTTCACCTAATGAATCAATATCGCATATCTCCCACTATAACAAGGTTTATCACAGTCCCGAGCCAAACCCTTAACCTCAAAGGAATCCCCCTGAAGCCAACAAAGATCTGATACCAAATGTATATTTTAACCTTGTACAATATTTACTGCAAACATACTTTCAGTAAAAGAACAGAAAATATACAATGGCAAATACACACATTACACAGAGACTTTTCCCCTGGAAACCCAAACCAGGAAAACCAACATATTCTATATTCATTCATAGTGATACGTTGTTTACAATATGTTGGATTAATGCTTTGTCTACTCTGATCTTACCTTACTGTCTTAAGTTGACCCAGGTTCAGGTTTAACAAGCTTCCAACAAAATCCCTCTAAAAACTATTGGCCCCCCTGGTAAACCATAAGGCAGTGTGGTACACAGGGTGCACTATGCAGACTCACCTGAGATAGTTCTATGGGTGGTTGAAATACTCAGATGCTTGCAATCGGGGAATGAGTGGGTATTTGTGTTTGTATGTTGTGATCTTCATTTATTTAGTCCAACATCATAAATAATCAATCACTCTTACTCATGCATGTGAAATATCAGATTTAACTAGTTCCTTCATTCATTAATATAGAATTTAATCATTAACAACAATGGAAATGCGTAAAATTCAGTCACATAACACATGTTCTACTGTGGTTCACCCCCTCATGGTCTACATCCAAAAATATTTGGCTCTCAATCTCTTTTATAATGTCTCAGCAATATATCGCACCACGCGCGTTTACAGTCTTGGATCTTACAATCTCAACAGGTTTCTCGATCCCTATGAGGCTGACTAGATCGCACCAGGCTCCTCAACCTGCGATCTAACCCTCGGGGTCGAGTTGCTCGACTCTTATCTAGATCATTAGTGTAAATAATGTTGCAGTTCTAGCCTTTCTCTCCTTCTCTGTCCTCTCTCCCTAGACCTCCTAGGTACTACTTATACATATTCTTGGCTTATCAGCCATTAAAATATCTTGCAAAAACCCTAACCCTAATGTAGTTAGGTCTCCCTTGCATGCACACCTCGCATGCTTCCCTCGCACATGTTGCTTTTCCTTCTAGCTTTCTTTTCTTCCACCTCATGCTTTTCTCTCCAAAAATTGTATTTTCCCCAAAATGGGCCTACGCCCAACAGGCCCCCAACACTGACATCGTGGCTCGTCCCATGTCACAGTCTAACTCTCGTGTCTGCCACTACTTGCGCCAATTATTTGTACATGCCTACTATCCATTGGCACTGCTACTGAGCCTGGTTGCTCTTTTCTCTCATGGCCTCAACCACCTACGCAATGACTGGTGGTATTAAAATCTCTCCCCCCTCCAAGCCTATATGTTCAAGGCATGCTTTCGCTTCATTGATTTCAATGACCAACTGTTCTTCCTTTTCCTGTAAGGGCTCCAACTGTGCCAGTCGTGCAATTTTTTGTGCTTGTACCGCTTTTTCTTCTACTTGAAGGTTCTTCATTTCTGCAGTTGTCTTTATCTTCTCTAGAAGGGACATTTTCCTCTGTCGTTGCTTGACATCTACCATTTCTTCATGAAATTTATCTTCCTTTTCTTGCATCTCTTGTATGCTCCCACCTTATAATAGTTGGGTCCATAGCTGGTCTCTCTTCTCCAGCAGTTCTACCACCCTATGTATATTCTACACAATGTTCTATGTAGTTTTTGTCGCGTCTTTCTCTCTTTGCGCTCAGACTTCTGGGGGAGTCGTAGGTACCATGCACTCCTCCAGTTCCTTGATCTTCTCTTTATATTGTTGTAGAGTATGCGCTATCTTTGTTACCTTCTCCTCTGCATATGTTTCCTCTGATACTGTGTAATATGAGATATCTTGAAAGACTGTGTCTATCTAGGTCTCCATCTGGTCCACTTTTCACTATGCTATCTCTTTCCTCTACCCTTCCTAGCTGATAGCTTCCTTCAATGCCATATTTTCTTCCTACACTAGTTGTAGATTCGTTGCGTCAGATCTTGCTTTGGACTGAATCTCCTGCACGACGCTAACATGTAATTTATATAGAACTTTTGTTGGTGTCTTGGGCATCACAAAGTCTAACTTTTAGATATTCTTCACGGGCTTTTGCACCATTTCCTCATCGATGAACAACATAACCGGTGTTATGATTAAGTTAGCACTTCCCTATACTATGATTTGTACTATTTATCGAACAGGTGCTCCTTCTCTTAACGGCGTCGGTTTGTCCTTTTGTTGTTGTTTCACCTTGATCCTCAACTATTCTAACATGTTTTTTACCTCCTGTACTTGTTCCAAAATTGAAGCTCTATGGTTTTCCACATTTTCCCATACTTCTGACAGTCAATATTCTATTGTTGTGGATATCAGTTATACGCCGTTTGTTTTCAGTAACATTTCCATTTGTTTCCTGTGGTCCTTCGCTTTCTTCTTAGTGCCACTTACTTGCTCTGTTGTTCTCTTTATTTGGGCATCTAGTTGTTCATATGCTTTGGGCATCTGTGTATCCATTCCAGTGTCATGCTCAATTTCTTCATCCATGGTTACATCTTGTGCCTCTGTCTGCACTTCCTCTGTACTCACTTGTCTTGTCAGTCCTCCTGGTGCTTGCTTTGTAGCCTATGGAACCTATTTCAGACCACGTTGTGACTTATTTTGTGTCCTAGTCTTCTTCTGAATGGAGCTTCTTTCCCCCCTGTACCTATTGTTGTTTTCTTTTTCTAGGTAGCGCCATTCCTTCCTATCTGTCGCGTGGGGAGTGTCCTATCTTTTTTCTGGACTTGTACTGGTGGCATTTCACTTGGGATCTATGGTACTTTCCACTCCTCAGGCAAATCTTGGACCTCCATGTGGATTTCCTGCATCATCATGCAATACTTTAGTTGCAACCACTCCTTGGTGGGGTTCTTCTTTGCCTGTAGCCACATGTTGTGACGTGATTCATGGAAATTGAATATATGTCCATACTCCTGGATATTTTCTGGTGAGATCCTCCATGTCTCTCTCATGTTGTTATGAATCTCTTTTAAGTACTGTGTGAACATGTCATTGTTGACTTTCTTTACCTTGGGATTTTCAGTGCTTCCCAGCAATGTGTAGCGTGTTGTGCCACATTTGCCTGTCCTTGTGAGGAGCATTGTATATGTCAGTTTGTGGCACCCTATAACTGCAATGAGGATGAGTAACCATGAATAGTGGAACTCAGAGCCCTATTCTTGCGCATCCTTACAGTCTTCTAGGAATGAGTTGAGCAGGTACGGGGCCCAGCTCATCGAGCTCCCCTTTGTGCATTGCACCGTAGTTGCTACTACTTCTATGGGCACTTCTTATTTTTGGCACTTGCGCATTAGTTTGCAACCAAGAAATCTGGTTGCAAACGGATTTGCAGGATCATTGATGTCATTGATCATGATTCCTATGTTCCCCCTCTTTATGCCATACTTCACTTTAATCTCATCGGATATGGCCTTTTCTCGATTCTTTTCATATAGGTATTCCTTCGTCTTCTCCCCATATTTGGGTAGCCCTATAATATCTATGATGAGGTCAACATTGATCGGTACTGGCCTGTCCATTCATAGGATGCCTCCATGCACCCTTTCTAGAAACTATTTAACACATTCATTTATGTATTTTCTATGACCGAGTGTGGTATGTCTAAGAGGTCCATGATACCTGTGTTGTATAGGCCCAGGATCCATTGTGCATGCTCCAATAGTGGTGCACCCGATGGGCCCTCTCCCCTTCTCTCTAGGTATCTCTGTACTGCCAAATATGGGAACTTTGTGGAATTTGAAACATCGTGGTCAGAGTATTTAAGGTCATCGACTCCTCCTACCATGTTTTCCCTAGTTTTCACCTCATTGGGAATTTTTGGCATTACTATACTTAGCTCTTCCAGAGTGTCTTGTACACCCTGCATACTGGTTTCTGCTCTCAGGTTCTTTTTCCCTTGTGGGGATGGTACTCCCCCCTATTTCTCTGTTTCCTACTCTGATTTTGGCTCCAGGACATGTTGCATGGATTCCATGGTTGGTTCTGCTTCCTATGGACCTTTTCCCCTGGACGCATCATATTTCATCTGCATGTCATCTTCTACTAGCTGCTCGGGCTCGTGTGTGGATTCTTGCTCCTCCTCCACATGTAATGTGGTTTGCTCATATTATGGTGTGTGGATTTCATCCACATCCACCACTGTGGGCATCTCACCAGTTCCTCCTTGTGGTCCATGTTGTTATGGGACTTATCGATAAATGCGGACATAAACAGATCTCCCTAGATCCACCTAGATCTATAACAAAACAGAACAAAATATGTCGCTTTCCCTATGCTCTAACCATCGAGTTTACTATTTAACAAGATATGGGCAACATATTGTTTAAATATCACATCCTCTTGTCATTATTGTCCTAGCTCCACTCTGGTGCTCCTGTGATATTGAATCTACAAGGGAACACAAGCCAACCAAAGTGACAACAATATAGTATACTCAACGAGAACTTATGTACATGATCAAGGAATCATACAATAAAACAAAGCAAGTTTTGTGGGAAAGAAACATATCACTGTATTATATTAAAGTAAAAGTGGAGATTACAACCAAAGCCTTGATGTTGCAAGGTCCCCTTCCGATGACCCTTTGCTCCAACACACACACTTGCTCCAATCTTGAATGAAGAATATCCACGATGACTTGATGAACTGAAATGAGACTCTCAGGGATGATCCAATGCAGAACTCTCCATACAATCTTAGCCTATTCAACCTTCATTAGCCTTAACCTTTTCCATGAGAAATCCCTATTTATATAGGGGAAAGAGAGATGGTTGAAGAGATTAGGATGATCCTTATAAATCAGAGAAGCAAGTAGGATCCCAACCATACAAATGCCACCTCATCTTCTAGAAGATCCCCTTCTAGAAATTTCGTGAAACTCGACTTTTTATAAGTCTTTTGACATCATTGCACCCTAGTTGTAGAGCACCATGTGGAGACATTTCACGCCAGCTTTATAGCAAAGGGTGACGACTAGGCATCGTCACACCCTAGTTATGGTGCAGCCTGTGATGACCTTCCTTAATAGGGTTTTTGAAAAGAGAAAGTTAGTCACTTTCCTCATGAAGAAAGGATATTTTTGGGAACATGAACACATGTTGTCAATGGATCACTAGTGTGACCAAAATAATGTGTAACACATGTGTAGTACTTCGGCTGCTTCATCCAGTTCTTCTTGGTGCTCCGACCCATGGTGGTGACATGGTGGTTACATTGAAACAACAAGCTCTCAATTCACTGGTTCGTAGTGCAATTCCCCACTCTATCGTTCTTCCACTCGACTCGGCATTTTTCTCCTTAGACAAAATCACAATGGGTCGGTTTCCCCCCCCCCTTCTGACTTTATAGTGTGTTGGGGAAATGACAGTTGTTTCGCACTAATACTTGTCTATTTTTCCCCTTTTCATTATGCTTCCTGCGCATGATACCTTTTTATTTGTTTAACGATTCTTCTATGCATTTTGTTTTTCGAACCCTGGTGTTCTTGCAGTGCCCCGTTCCGTCTGCCCAGTCTTGTTCTGTTGAGGCTCTCCATGTGCGCTAAATTATTCTTCTTCTTTTTTTTTACTGTGCATTGACTTCCTAAGTATCAGGAGTTCGACTATCCCTATACAGCTTCATTCGACTCTCATTTATCATTCCTATGAGTTATGTACCTCCGAAGTCTTTCAATTGTACAACTCCCCCATATGTGATAGTATTTACTTTCTATGGTCCCAACCAATGCATTCTGAACTTTCTTGGGTGATAAAGAAATTTACTATCATATACCAAGACTAAGTCTCCTTCTGTGAAACTTTTCCTTTTTATATGTCTTTCATGCCAAGCTTTGTCCCTTGCTTTCTGTACTTCTTGGTGAAATCCTACTAGGATCCTATCTTCTTCCATATCCAACAGCTGACTTAGTAGTTCTTTAATTGTCCCTCATTTTGTCATGTTGGTGATTGTTGCTATGCATAGGCTAGGTACCAAAAATTCTGATGGCACCATTGCTTCTTGTCCATACACCAACCTGAATGGTGTCTTCCCTGTCAACATTTTGCATGTAGTCCCATATGCCCATAGTATTGTTGGTATCTTCAAGTCCCAATCATCCCTATTGACATTGCAAATTTTTGTCAGTGCATTCTATAGGATCTTATTAAAGACTTCCATTGTTCCATTTCTTGAGGGTGATATGGTGTACTCTTTTGATGATAGACTTCAAACTCCTCAATCATAGCCCTAATAGTATTGTTAATGAAGTGAGTGCCTTGGTCACTCATCAAAATCCTTGGGCATCCAAATCTAGTGATCACTTTCTCAAATAGGAAGTATGATGTTGTATCTGCACTGCAATCCTTGACTAGTGTGGCTTATGCCCATCTTGTTAAGTATTATGTCACAGTAATGATATACCTTACTCATGACCTCTTTGTTGGTGGGTTAATTGGTCCTACAAAGTCTATTTCCTATTTGTCAAATACCTGCAAGGTTACTTGTGGTCTTAGGGGCATATCGTCTGGTCTATTAGGTTTACCAATGCTCTGGCATACATCACATCTCTGGCAGTAGTCCTTTGCATCTCTTTGAATGGTTGACCACCAAAGTCTTGTGTGGAAGACCTTTTTCACGGTAGTGTTTCCTGCATAATGTCATCCTACTATTCCCTCATGGGCCTCTGCTAAAATCCTAGGTATTTCATGCTCTAGTACACATCTTCTCAAGATGCAATATGCACCCATGTTGTATAAGTGTCCTACAATCAATTGGTAGTCTGTAGCTCATATTACCATATTTTTCTTCTGTGCAGTGTTGAATTCTTTTGACGCGATCCCTTTACTCAAGTATGATGTCAGCAAAATATTCATCAGCTACTTGTACTGAAAATAATTGTGCATCGGGGAATTTGTCCTCTAAGTGAGTAGGTTCCTCACCATTAGTGATCCTTGATAGGTGATCAGGTCCTGCATTCAACTTCCTTGGTTTAGAGTCAAATTCCTGGAATAACAATTACCATCTACAAATTATCCCCCCCAACACTGGCTTATTGACTAGGTATTTGAGAGTTGAATGATCTATAAACATCTTGAAATGTTTGCCCAGTAAGTAATGTCTAAACTTCTGGAGAGCATAGACCATAGCTAGGCCTTCTCTTTCTGTGGTATTGTAATTCTGCTCCAACTCTGACAGTTTTCTACTAGCAAATGTTATAGTATGGTCCAATTCCCCTGTTCCTGGATGCGCCAGAATAGCTCCAAGTGCTATAGCTGATGCATCTACATGCACATGAAATGTATTTTCCCAATCTAGGAATACTAATATTGGTGTTGTTACCATCTTCTCTTTTGAGTGTCCAATCCTCACGGACAGTCCTCATTCCACTGAAATTTACTATATTTCCTCAACAGTCTCTCCATTGGTACAGTGATCTGCACATACCCTTTTATGAATTTCCTATAGTATCATATGTGTCCCAATGTTTCTCTCAACTGACATACTGATTTTGGTGGTGGTAAATTGACAATTACTGCAATCTTGGCAGGATCTACTAGCAAGCCTTGTTTGCATACTATATGGCCCAGTAGTATCCAAAAAGGTGTCCCAAAGATGGACTTCTTGATATTTAGTGATATATGATACTACATGAATCTTTCCAACATCATCCTTAACACCTCTACATGGTCCTTCAACAGATTGTATACTTTCCAATCATCCAGGTATACTTCTAAACATTGATGGATGAATTCTTTAAAAGCAGCTATGACTACTCTTGAGAATATAGTCGGTGCATTCTTCATCCCAAAATACATGACTATGTACTGGTAGGATACCATTATGTGGAAAGAGTGGTCTTGTACCTTTCTTTTGGATCTATCTTGATCTGATGCTAGCCTGAGAATCCATCTGTGAATGAGTATGCTTCTTGGCCTCCTACATTTTCTAATACTTCATCTATGAAAGGGGTAGGGAAAGGGTCATGTAGGCAAGCATCATTTAGCTTCCTTAGGTCAACACATATCCTTATCCCTCCCTGCTTCTTCTCCTGAACTACCATAGGTATTACCCATTCAGATTCCTCCACTGGTTCTATGATTCCATCCTCCAACATCCTGTCAATTTCTTCTTTTACTTTCTCCTTATATATTGGGATCAATCTATATGGTCATTGTCTAACTGATATAGCCTCATATTTGAGAGGTATTATCATCTCTCCTAGCTCTCCTTATATGCCTTTCATCTCTGTAAATGTTGTTGGGAATGGGTCATTGTACTTGCGCAGTAACTTTGTTATGCTTTCTATTGTTCGCTCATCATAGTAGTCTCTAATGTTGGCCATTTTGGGATTCTCAGTTGTCTCAATGTTGAATTTATTCACCTTGATTGGCACAACAAACACTTATGATTCCAGAGGTGGAACTTCCACCTCTCTTTCACCTTCAACCTCTGTAATCTGAATGTTGCATGGGTCATCTTCATCTGGTGCTTCTTCCTACACATGGTAGCATGACAGTAGTTCATTTACTGTCCGTCTATTTTGTTGTTGGTACTCTATTATGATTTCAACCTCTGGTTCTTGAATGAATATTACCCCTCTGATTTGTTTTAGTGTTGAATCTATGTTGGGGTTCTTATGTTCAAATGAGAAAGTGACTGTAAAATTTTATTGTAATATTGTCCATTCTGCAATTCCTCTGTGCAGTTCCTGGTCCACATACCAGTTTTCTGGGATTCCTTCTAGTGTATGAATAATGTGATGAGTCCATTCCTCTGGTGGTGTCATCGTCCATAATGTTTTGCACTTCTCCAAGTGTTCCATAGGTGACCCCTGTCCATCATATATCTGCATCATTCTTCTCCTCTGCTCTACGTCGAATCTAATGCGCAGTAATCGTTTGCATTGGTACCAGTCCTTAACGGTCTCTTTGTGTGCACCCCACCATCTTGCAGGTGTTTCCTTGAGTTCTATATCAAGAGATAAGAGCCTCTTATTTGGTAACACTTCATATTCGTATCTTGTTAGGAATTCTTCTAAGTCGTTCACCCCATGAAATCTAGGAGGTTATCTTATCTCTGTACCTACCCATCTTACTGTGCGGTCTATTCTTGCACATCTTCTTGTGGAGACTTTATGTAATATATGCTGCCAATTTTCCAACCCTGTATCTAATTATGATGTGCATGATGTGATACTTCTCCAACTGAGTACCCCATCTAATGTTGGATTCACATAATCTTCTTCTCGCGCGGTGGTTTTGTATAGCTAGTTAATTTCCTCTAGGTCCAAACAAGTGGGTTCTACAAACCTTTCTCCTTCTGATGGATCTAATGGTGCAATGACTTTGTATTCTCCTGAATTGAATGTCATCTTCCTCATATTCAAATTAATTATGGCCTGATTGCCAAACTCCCAATCCAAGCCAAGTAATGTTGGATACAGTGTTGTGCCATCCTCTCTTTCTATTACTTCAAAGTCTTCCTTAGTGCACACTCCATCTAGATCTACGGTCACACCCTTTAGCCTTCCAATCTGTAGAACTCTATGTTGATTTGCTAGTTTCAGTTGAACAGGTGAATATTATTGTTACACATGATTTTGGTCACTCTGGTGATGTCTCTACAAGTGATGTATTCAGGCTCCCACAAGGACTTTTTTCCTGAGAAAAGTGACTGTTGTCCCCTTCCAAAAAACACATTTTTAGGATGAGTTCGCATGCTGCCTATATTACAGGGTGCGAAAATCCTTCATTCTCACAGGCAACCCAAACTTAGGGTGCGAACTGTTCGCAGTATGCTCTATAGGTAGGGTGTGAACCTGTTTCAAATCTTGGAAAAGAGAAGAGGTTATGAAGGTTCTAGAAGGGAATCTTCTAGAAAATGAGTTGACATTCGCATGGTTGGCATCCTACTGAATTCTCAAATTTAGTGGGATCATCCTCATACATTTAACCATCTCTCATTCTCCTATATATTGAAATTTTTCTCATGGAAAATGTTAAGCAAGATTGAATGAAGAATTGGTGAAAGAATTGTGTGAAGAACTCTATTTGGATAGAAGCTTGAAGACTCTATTTGGTCTATCAAGTTGTATTAGATCTTCTTCATGCAAGTGTAGAGAAAGTGTGTGTGTTGGAACCAAGGGTCACTGAAAGGAATCTTGCGACATCAAGGCGATCTGGTTGTATCTTCTACTTTCATTTAATATAATAAAACGGCATGTCCTTTTCCCATAAAATCACTTTTATTTTATTGCATAACTCTTTGATCATATGCATAGGTTGACATTGAATATACTTTGCCATATTCACTTTGGTTGGTTTGTGTTGTCTTGGACTTGATTTCACAAGAGCACCGAAGCGAAGCAGGAACAACAGAGACCTAAGGAAGCTATATAAAGGTATGTCACTCATTCCTTCTTAGTAGTAGATTCAATGATTGCAACTTAGGGAAAGAGTCGTGTCCTATTCTGGTTTGTTCTAGATCCAGGTGGATCTAGGGAGATATGTTAGTGTCCACACCTACCGATTTATCCAATAACAAAATTGGCGACTCCACTGGGGATACAACCCATTTTGGTGGTTTTTTCTTGGCCATTTTCTCTTGACCTACCCTTTTTCATTCCCAATCAATCTTTGAGTCTTGAGGATATCCTCACAGACTCCCTGGATCTAGAAGCTCCCTCAAAAGTCCTGTCATTTTTCCAAAATTCGCTTGATTACAAACCTCCTCGCATTGCACCTATTTGCAGCCTGCGAGAATAACTGAGGTTCGCACCCTAGTGTTCATTTCAGTGCAAACTTCTCGCAATCTGCCTGTGTCTATCCTGCGAGAATCCTTAATTCTCTCACTATACCCCACTGCCAGACTGCGAACTCACTTGTAAAAATTTTGGATTAAATATTTTGTGCCTTCAGATACCCAGATTGGTTGGTGTGTCTGGAAAGAACTTCTTTGGCTAGTGATTGAATGTTTCTTGACTTCAAATTTCACAAATGATTAGTTTTCGGAAATCGAAAGCTCTTATTGTTCATTTTTTCTCAATTTTTACCTCTTGACCTTTTCTTAACAAGGGTATAATTTCCGATTTTGAAATCTTAGTGCTTGTTTGGTTGGGAGGCTTTGATTATATTGAAAGTTGAGATTAATTGTCCTTGTCAATTGCTTATTACTTGGAAAAATTTTACCCATGTGCATTTGAAGAGACTGGTCTTGTCAGTTGGTTATTTTTGTCTTCATTGAAATATGGATTTGGGTGTTTGTTGTGTATTTATTTTTCGTTGGTTGCTTACTTTTTCTTAGTTTCATCCCTGTTGCTTGGTTTCTAATAAAAATTAAAGACATTTTCTTTTTTTTTAAGCAACTTTTTATTTGAAAATATTGGCATTCAAGTATTGGAAGAGAATGAATAGGGAATTTGCATTGTTCATGGTTGTTTGATATTACATTTAAGAGAAGATCATACATTGTAGTTCACATTGTTCCAGAAAACTCCTCTTTCCCTTCTGTAAATAGGATTCATCGAACAAAAATTTGTATCATTCATTCCTATTTATGCATTGTTAGGTCAGAGTCTCACACAACATTGGTTTCATTTCCGTCTCCTTTTGAGTAACAACAGACTTTAATAATATTGCGCAATTTTAAAATTCAACTAGTAAATTTTTCTAGGGCTCTTTTACACCAACATTAGTTAGGCTAGAGCTTTGGAATAGGCAGTGAGACACGCTCTCCAAAGCACAAAACACACAATAGTATCTTGTGATAAGGAGTGTCAAATTCCATTTGCAGCATTTTGTCCTGGGAAGCCCTTCTCACACAAGGGTCAAACCTGAGGTCGCATTGAGATTGACAGAGTTACTCACCCTGCTTTGTTGATATCAATGTAGAGATTGCACATATTACGGGGGTCACTTGAAGGTATACCCACAATGATGAGTGGAAGCCTCTCAAGATGATTTCAGGATGGATATCCTGCCCTTGCGTGTGGATCGGACTATCGATTGTTTCCCCAGGCATTATTGTCGTTGGTGGTAACCTTAGTAGCCTATCTTCTTAGGGTATTACACAAGGTGATTGTGAAGGGGTAAGTCACCACGGTACCTGGAATCGATGTTGGCCAGACTCACTCAGGCTCCTTGGAGGGTATACCCATGATTGTGTGTGGGAGCTTGCACCAGGGCGTAAGTCTGTTAAGCAGGTCGTCAACGTAACTTTTCCACCCTGGCCCAGCCCCTTCTTGTCTCATCGTTCTGACGTTGGATTTCATCACCTACTAGTGACTTCAGAATTAGAAGGTCTTGTTTGCTTGTTTTTATTCCTAGATGGTATTAGCGCATGTTGTTTGTTTACCCAAGTTGGCCATAGAATTTCTTTCGTAAAATTCTAACTCGATCACAATTGACCCTCCATGTCGTTCATGTAGAATGCAAGGCCTACCCCCAGAAGATCTAGAAGGTTCTCAACCCTTTCCTACCAACTCACCGAAGGGCTCTCCTCAACAGAGTGAAGTCCAAGACGTTGCCACTCCACCAGTGGAAAGAACTAACTCTTTAGAATGTTTCTAAATTACCAATTCTCGAGAGGACTTTTGAATTCCTCCCAACTACAGGAGACGTATTGTGTGAGTGAATTCTTCCAGAGATATAGTTGTTCAGTCTTCTGGATCACCAACTGGACCTTTCATAGGACCTAAGGGTCAAGATCCTTTTTGGACTACTGAAATTTTTAGACGGGATCTCTTTGGATCAAGAGCAGGCGTTGATATCACTTTCGCACCTGAGCTGCCCGAAACATCTAATCTAGATGTAGTACCTTTTACTACTGCCTATTATTTTCCTGGTACAGACACTCCACCAGCTAACCACATCTTCACTATCCCTCTACAAATGGTCCATTACACAATGGTCCCAGATACTACGAGTCCTCACACCAGGATTACAACGGATAGCCAAGCCCCCATTGGCACACCGCTTTCACCCAAATTCACCCCAACCCTTCTGCCCAGATATCATGCTTTGAATGCTTCTATTCCCGCTCCTACACAAATCTCATCTGGGACTCCTGGTGTTTCCACTTCTTATGGGCACCATCTCGTTCCCGATTTTATTTCGACACTTCCTCGACCCCCTTTCAGAGGACCTCTTCCATCCTCTATCGGAGGCACCGACCCTAGTGGCACCATCCCATCTTTCACACCTAATTACCAGATTCTTGTTGGTGGACAATTTCACCAAGGAGGCCAAACCCAATCCCCTTTTGTAGGACAAATCCCAACTAAGATGCAACCCCCGATTGGAGGGAAACCCCCACCAACCCCACCCTATGGACAAAACATACCTCCTTCCTTGGCCCAGTATTGGAATCATCTTATACAACATAATCCTCACTCGACTCGGGGGCAATAGCCTCAAGCTAGATCTGTCATACCCCCTAGTACAGGCCAACCATATCTAGGCACGTCTAATCCTATTTGGGGCTCGAACACTCAACCCCATGACCCTGTTCAAGGGTACAACCCTATGAATTACTTGCCTCCACACCAACCACTGAATCTGCCTAGATCTTCGCATTATATGCAAGCTACTTATGGTCCCACTGGTCTATCGACGGGACTCCCTCCCCAAAGTCACCAGTACCCACATGTGAATAGACAGTTACCCTTCTTAGACACCCTAGACCTCCCTGATCTGTCGAGGATTTTAAATGATCCGATCTGTCACTCTCCTCAATGGCCTGCCATACCTGCCAAAATACCATTCGAAATCCCTAAATTCAATGGTAAACTGGGAGAGGACCCGAACAATCATGTAATTACTTTTTACCTTTGTTTCTCATCTAACTCCTTGATGGATGACTCTATTCGTTTATGCCTTTTTCAACGAACCCTCACAGGTTCTGCTGCGAAGTGGTATATAGAATTACCATGAGGCTTCTTCACCAACTTCAACACACTCGCTATGGATTTCCTCACCCACTACCAGTTACCGATCTTCTACGAAACGGGAACCGATATTTTGAGTTCTTTCAAACAAATAAAATCCACTCATAACTCTGATCACATTCATGAGTGGCGATGGAGACAACGTCTCATCAAACTCGAACTTCTCGATCAGTTGCTGGTAGAGTGGTTCACAAAATCATTCTTGAATGACATCGCTCATGACATTTCCATGGGTGGAGTTGTCACAGAAGAATAGGAAATCAATCATGCTCAATATCTCAACCTCATTTATTCACAAATGGGTACTCTTTACGACTTACTCCCTGATGCAACTCGTCCTTATACTTCCACTACTTCAACTACTCCTGCTACTTCTCATGCAGCTGACAGTGTGATTAGCACTTTCCATGCCCAACCTCATTCCGTCTAAACCTCTAGCAACAACCCGAAACCCATTTCTTCTAATGTTCAAAATGCTCCGTCTCCTACCCCTCCCACCGGCAAGACTTCTGAGGTAAACTCTATTCAATCTACCCCCGCCGAAAAAAATAAATCCAAAAAGGGAAAGGGTAAGAACAAGGAGGATAAAAATAATCCGCAATCTGAGAAAACCAAAACACCACCTGTTAATGATAGGGATAAGTGCAAACCCCTATACCCTTGTCTTATCTTTGGTGATGATCACTACACTAAGGATTTTCCATGACGAGCCGAGGTTACTAAGTTCCTTCAAGGGACCCTGAAACCCCCCACTATGGTCGTGTTATCACAACTCTTCCCCTCTCAACAACAGGCCCAATTGGTCATTCATGACCAACCTTCCCCCTCCAATACATCCGATGTCTTAATGTGTACAGGTGATTCAAAGAAGAATGACATCACACTTACCACTTGAGCCAAAGATTATCCTTCCTCCAAAGAGAAGGTTGATGCAATACCTCCTTCGTTGGTCCAACCTTCTCCCATGACTCCACCTACCAATGGTCCTCTTCATCTCAAATGACCAAGCCCAGATACAGTTCTTCGCCCTCCCCCAAAGGGTGTTGTTCGAAAATTGACTTTCAATCCTCATGCACGTGCTGCCTAGAACTACAATATTGTTGAAGATCTGGCCCAAGCACTGTCCGCGATGTCAGCCCTCGAAGTCCTTCAGACTTGTCCTATACATTAGAAGGCACTGTTGAAAGATATTGGTGGAATCGACCCTATGGATACGAATTTAATAATTTTTGACTTGGAATATCACATTCCAAGGTTACCCCCTCAACTCGCATTCCAAATACAAGTTATTGTCTCCGACAAAAAAAATTGTAGAACAATTATTGATGAGGGTGCCTCGACGTGTGTCATGTCTATTACCTACTGGAAATCCATCGGCTCTCATCCTTTGACTGAATCCCACAACACACTCAAATCCTTCAATGGATTTGGTTTTAAGCCTTATGGTGTCCTCCCTTCATTTCCTATTACATTAGAAGGCAAAACGGTCAACGTTGAAGTGGAGGTCTTTGATGCTCCTCTCGATTACAACCTTCTACTTGGCCATAGTTGAATTTATTCCATGCGTGTAGTTGTGTCCACTCTTTTCTGTGTCATGCATTTCCCACATCAAGGAAAATTAGTTACCGTAGACCAATTGGCCTTCTTTCACTCTTATGCACATACCGACAATGTACCTTTCATTGCAAAAACCCCCCCTGGATATGAGAATGTCAGTGTGGGTCTTCTTAAAGATTCCTCTTTGATGGGTACTTTCCCCATCCCACCACCCGATGTTCCACACCTGTTTTTCACCTTGATCAACATGATCTCCACCTCTGTTCACGGAACCCCTGCGTCTTATGACCCGTGGATGGTACCCAACCCTAACAATGATCTTCGTTATGGCGATGAAATGCCTTTGAGTCCGGTCGAATCCTCTTATCAGGCCATTCAATCGGCAACCCCCTCTCTTGGTGATTTATCTCCAGATCCATTCTGTGTCATTTTTCCTACAGATGAGATGATTATGTCTGTTATGTCCATAGAAGATACCCCTTGGGATGATGGACATCATTGTTCCATCCTCTTCCTGGAACAACGCACCATCGAGGGTTACCAACGAATCTCGACCCCGTCGACCATTGTCATCATTTCTATCGTTCCCGACTCTACACACGATATGTTCTACGAAGGGAACTTAAGTAATATCTCACCCACCATCCCCCTCCACATATCCATAAAACTTGGAGTTGTCGAAAATGTGCATATCGGAGCTTCGTGTTCCCATGACGAAGTTGTCACCTACAAGTCTCTTTTCCAAGAATTTCGTGACGTCTTTGCATGGAGCTATGAAGAAATGTCGGGGATTGACCCCGACATTGTGGTACATGAGATTAAAACATACTCGGGCGCTAAACCAGTACGGAAACGACTTTGTCCGGTCCACCCACATAAAGCAGCCGCTATCAAGCTTGAAGTTGAGAAACTTCTCAAAGCTAGCTTTATTTACCCTGTGGCTCTAACTGACTGGGTTTCAAATCTTGTTCTGATTGACAAGAAACAAGGCATAATCCGCATGTGCATTGATTATAGGGACATTAACAAAGCTTGTCCTAAAGACAACTTTCCTACCCCCTTCATTGACCAGATCGTTGACGATTGTGCTGAAAGTGAAATCTTCTCTCTGATGGATGGTTTCTCTAGATATAATCAAATCAATATCGTACCCGTACCTGCGGATCAATATCTCCCTCCTCCTTCCTCACTTCGCTAGTTACAAAGTTTGAAAGGGAAGGCAAACTTTCTCCATCGTTTCATCCCGAACGATGTTGAGGTAACTCTTGGATTTACGCGATTTCTCAAGAAAGGTTCTAAGTTCGTATGGGATACCACTGCCAACAAATCTTTCGAAGCTTTGAAACATCCACTACTCTTCCCACCTGATTACAGTCGTGATTATTTCCTCTACCTCGCAGCCTCGGACAATACTCTCGCTATGGTTCTCGTCTAGGAGGATGATTCTCATGACAAACATGTCATATATTACTTGAGTCGGAGTCTCACGACTACCGAAACCAAGTATTTACATGTTGAAAAACTGGCCTTGGTAGCTGTCTAATCTATTCAACGTTTCCGGCACTATATCCTTTCTCACAAGACTATGGTAATTTCTAACTGCAACCCTATGCAGCACATTCTTACACACCAATTGCTAGAGGAAAAATACTCCAAATGGATCGTAATAATCCAAGAGTTTGACTTAGAATTCGAACGTGCTAAGTCCAAGAAATCCTTGGTGTTTGCCGAGTTGATATGCAACCTTCCCTACTCTGAGATGAAAAATGTAGCAGCAGATTCATTACTCGATGAATCCCTTTTCTTGATTAGTTCCGATGACCTTTGGTACGGAGATATCATCATATATCTCCAGACCCAGACTTCCCAGCCCAATTTGTCTAACACTGACCGTCGTCAAATACGCTACCAAGCCCGTCAGTATATTATCCTCGGTAATACTCTTTATCATCGTGGGATTGACTATGTTTCTCAACGCTGCCTCACATTTGACGAAGCCGAGAAAGCCCTAAATGACTGCCATTATGGAGCCTATGGTGGTCACATGTCTGGGTATGCTACTGCCCATAAGATCTTATGAGCAGGGTATTTTTGGCCTTCTTTATTCAATGATTGTATAATTGTTGTCCAAAAATGCCATGCTTTCCAAAACTACAACAATAAAATACGATCACACCCTGCTCCTCTACACCCTATGGTCTCCGTTGGTCCTTTTGCAAAATGGGGTATCGATTTCATGACATGTCACCCTCACTCGTTCGGGGGGCATGGATA
Organism: Picea sitchensis; assembly: GCA_010110895.2. Classification (NCBI taxonomy): domain Eukaryota; kingdom Viridiplantae; phylum Streptophyta; class Pinopsida; order Pinales; family Pinaceae; genus Picea; species Picea sitchensis. The sequence continues at coordinate 137,472 of SNQJ01S0013642.1, forward strand.
CATTATTGTAGCCATAGATTATTTTACAAAATGGGTCGAGGCTATGCCAACATTCGATAATACCGTAAGGACTGCAACATTATTTATATTCAATCACATCATTGCTCGGTTTGGTGTTCCTCAAGCTATCGTTACTAACCATGGTAGCCACTTTAGAAACTTCATGATGTCCGAACTCACTGAAAAGTTGGGTCTTCGCCATGACAACTCAACACCCTATTACCCACAAGCCAATGACCAAGTTGAAGCAATAAACAAAATCCTCATTACCATGCTTCGATGAATGATAGGGATTCACAAAATGAGTTGGCACACGATGTTGTTTTCAATATTGTGGGCTTACCGGAAATCCGTTAAGTCTATTATCGGGTTTACACCATTCCAGTTAGTCTATGGTCTAGAATCCATATTGTCAATTGAATGTGAGATACCCTCCCTAAAACTAGCCATCAAACTTCTCCCAAACACTTCTGCCGAAGAAGAATGTCTATTGTATCTCATGCAATTAGACGAAACCCGTCGTGATGCCACCCTAGTTATATAAGCCCAGAAGAAATGTGTCAAATCCCAATACGACAAACATGTCAAGCCATGCATTTTCTCCCAAGGTGATCTGGTTCTCCTTTACGAATAAGATCGGGATATGCTAGGAGCCGAAAAATTTGAAGCTATGTGGCGAGGTCCTTATATCTTTAGACAAGTTTTGGAGAAAGGAGCTTACGAGTTAGTGGAATACGACAGTATCCCTTTGAGTGAACCCAGAAATGGGTTATACTTAAAGTAATATGCTTAAGACCACCTGTGCATGAGTGATTGTATTTTATTGCATCATACTTTGTGTTACTTTAGTATGCTTTTTAAGTTATTTGGTCTCTGCCCTCGACCGCTTATCTTGCATTGTGCTTGGTTTCCAGATGTCGGAGTCTTCGCCAATGGAGCTAGCCGTAGTACTCAGAACCTTACTTCTGCTGCATAGGCAATTTACACCCCTACAAATGAACTTATCAGTCTACGAGGTGTGTGCCTCGGTCGTGCGACCAATAATATTGCAGAATATAGCACCGTCATCAAATTGTTGATTGATGCTATTTCGCTTGATATTCGCAACTTGGTTATACGACTCGATTTGCAGCTAGTAGTACTACAATTAAGTAACGTCTATGTTATCTGAAGTCCTACTTTATTACATGTATATTTACGAATTTTGATTATATCGAATATCAGCACATTCCTAGATGTCTAAATACATTGACTAATGAATTAGCTAACTATGTGTTAGATAGACAGTTGGTGCATTTATAAACCAATCACACATCACATGTATGACAAAACACAAAATAAACCGGTATAAGCCGTATATATGTATATACCGATCAAAAGTTTTTACAAAAAGTTTATGTCCAAGGATCAAAATCTCAAAATACTAAGCCCATAGCTTCTAAAAAGTAGTGTCACAGATGATGCTCATAATAACACACAACTTCTCGGGCTACCCTACAGAGTATTCACCTGAGAGACTTGGACACACCCACAGTATGGCATTGGTAACGTCTCGAGATCTCCCCAATAGCAATATATGAGACGTCCGTGGTCAACCCCTCCAAGTTCTATTCCACTGCCTCGTAGTCTTTAGCATCCCATCTCACCACTGGAGCTACTTCTCCTCGCCATTGAATAGGAGACGTTCCTAGAGGTCGATATGGCCCCACATCTGTGTCATCAAAAAAAAAAAATTTGATTAGTTCTTGGATAAACATAAAAACATTTCATATGATAAAATTTGCAAAAACATTTAAAAAGAACAAAATGTGTACTTCTTACCTAAGTCACCCCACTGAGCATCCCACCTGAGCATCCTCGAATCCTGTGGGGTCGGTAAACCCCAATCAACCTGTAATTGTAGCAGTGGGACCCTCTCGAGGAAGAATGACACCAAAAGTGATCCGTACCCAAATTGCTTCAAGTCACCCTTTCTGCACTTCATCAATTGTCTCTTCATACTGCGGAGAACTGCATCTGACCAGTTGAAGACCCAAGGCTCTGTGCACTCTATGGCATATTGGATATAGCTATGGAGAGCCATGTGTGGAGCCACACTCCTAGCCATGCGTGCAATAGTAAACAAGATGGTCCGTAGGGTCAGATCTTGGACCCCCCAAATGGCAACCTTACCCTTTCTTCTCTCTACCTCAGGAACACAATACTGGCGACAATACTCGCTCATAGGGAGTCTGCCGCCTCTACCTCCAGTCAAAGTAGCATGGTATCCACGTCATGACAACCCCATTAGAAAATATATATCCTCGATATCTAGGGTCAGCGTATGGACTCCCACATGAAATAACTGTTGGTCCACGTCCCACATGTGGACCAGGTATTCCAACAATCTGAGTTGGGCTCTCATGCCCGAAATCCTGAAGAATTTCAAGAGCCCATAGTCCTGGAGGGCAACGACTATACCCAGGTCATTCTCAGCAATGGAATCATCCTCTTCATGTTCTCTTTCTCTCCACTCCAACATTGTGATGGTCAAACACCTGCAAAAGATCTATGAGAGTGAAATCAACAACTTGTTTTAAACTCTTGCATAATTTTTATTGAGCAAAACCTTACTTCAAAATCCATTTTTTGGCCCCCGTAGGTGAGCCTTTTACATAGTGTGAGATTCTCGCAGGTGCCCTGAAGGCCACATACAAGAATCCTATCTTCTCGCAGGTCCCGCATGGCCCACCTGCGAGAATGCTTGGGTGCATGTTCTGACCATAAAATGGACTCAAAACCCAAACCATTGCCAATAAAAACCAAAAATAAACCATGGAAAAGTTAGAGAATCAAGATATTACCTCGTTGGCTGAAACGATTCGTCGAATGATCACTTGTGCCTCCTGCAATAGAGAAAATAAATTTGGAAGAAAATGAGGTATGTTGGACAATTTTTTGGCAAAATCACAATGAAATGGTAAAAATCCCTTTTTACCCATATTTATTCACTTTTTACTAATTTTTATTGATTTTTTATATTATTATTATTACTTTGTCTATAAAACCTAATACCCTAATAGTCTTGTGAGTGTGGTTTTTCACAGATATCGCAACTTCAAAGTCCAAACAAGGGGGTACGAGTGTTTTTTCTTTTGTCGCATGTACAACTACTTTTTTAGGGTTTTTTAGAAAAACCCTCGAGCTCAGTCTTCGTTCGTTCTTGGGCTCGAAAATATATGAGAAAGTAACCAAGTATACTTTTTTTCCTCTTTTCGTACTCGTCATGGTAACACGAAAACGACGAATGTTAAGGAGTATCCTTTCAGCTCTGTTCACGCTCCATAAAAATGAAAATATGGTCGAGCAATCTTGTTCTTTTCACGCCCGTTAAAGTATTTGAAAAAATGTTCGATGGGTGATAGTTTATCACTTTTTCGATCTCATTGAACTCTTTTACAAAAAAGGAACTAGGAGAGTTCTCTTTAAGTGTTTTTCAGACTCTCAAAACATAAAAAAACCCCGAGTTTTCTATCCTTGGACTCATTAAACAAACATCGAAAGACCCGCAATGGGACCGCACCACTCCTTCCTAGGGTTCGTTAAACATACTCCGAAGGACTCATCTGAAGTATGACCTTACATCGACAAGCATATTTTATCCTCCTCAGGCTTGTGTAAAAATAAAGAGGTACTCGCCAGAAATGGTGGGGGAAATTTTGGGAAAGGGATGTGTTTTCGTATTCATATTAATGGCAGTAAGCGTCACTCTTGAACATGACACCCCCTATTCATCATTTGAATCCAAGTTGGGAAATCCATTTGTCTCTTGTTCGACTTGCTACAAGGTCATATCTTGGGTCATCTTTGAGTCAGTGCTGCCAATTCTTTGGTCGTGTCATTCATATGTTCATGAGAAGTTCACACGAGCCCTCTATTGAGTCAGCCATCTGTAGTTGTCCATTCTTACTATGTCGACATTCCCTGTGTCCGTTTCAACCCGTATTCATACTATGTTTCATCCTCAAAATCTGTTACTTATTTCGTGTCATTGATGGGGGATACATCAAGGCTCTCTTATGATGCGTCTTGCTCCATTGACTCCAACTCATTATCTAGAAATGAGACCTAGAAATCATTTAGTACCTTGGAACCTGCATGCCTTTATGGAAAGTCTCTTCACTTTCGACAGGGGTTTCACATCATTAATCCCTGATCGAGAGATTCTGCCAAGTGCTCGACTTCAGCTCATGCATTTGCATTCGTTCAGATTGTACTTTGGTACCTTGGGAGTCATTGACATCAATGGTGATTTCCCTCTCACTTGTTAACGGTTTTCATCAATGACCAGTAATCAATTGGTTTCTACCATGTTCAACTTCAGCACATGTAATCACATGGTTAGATTCATACTTTCAGGTGACGGAATTGAATACCCTGGGTCTCATATTTTTTTATCCAGGCTGCGATGGAGTATGTATGATTTGTATCAGCACATAGATCCGCTTTGTATGTGATGTGGCTATGTCGTCATAATTCAAGTCTTCTTGCATAGATCCATAGTGTATTCCTGGTGGCTATGTAGCATTTTGACGTCATGGATCCATGGTGTTTGATTGGTGGCCATGACCTATGTTTATGATTCCATTCATTTGTGATCTGAGCATGGGAATGCCTACCTTAGAAATGGTATTATATTCTGCATATGCTTGGTTGTTTACAGGTTTCTGATTATTTGTGCTCCTTGTTTCTGACACACACACGCATTTTACAAAGTATTTTGGTTGTCACAAGTTCCAGCCTCATACTTTGGGGGGCATTCTATTACACATGATTTTGGTCACTCTGGTGATGTCTCTACAAGTGATGTATTCAGGCTCCCACAAGGAATTTTTTCCTAAGAAAAGTGATTGTTGTCTCCTTCCAAAAAATACATTTTTAAGATGAGTTCGCAGGCTGCCTATATTACAGGGTTCGAAAATCCTTCATTCTCACAGGCAACCCAAACTTAGGGTGCAAACTGTTCGCAGTCTGCTCTATAGGTAGGGTACGAACCTGTTTCAAAGCTTGGAAAAGAGAAGAGGTCATGAAGGTTCTAGAAGGGAATCTTCTAGAAAATGAGTTGGCATTCACATGGTTGGCATCCTACTGACTTCTCATATTTAGTGGGATCATCCTCATCCATTTAACCATCTCTCCTTCTCCTATATATTGAAAGGTTTCTCATGGAAAAGGTTAAGCAAGATTGAATGAAGAATTGGTGAAAGAATTGTGTGAAGAAATTTGTTTGGATAGAAGCTTGAAGACTCTATTTGGTCTATCAAGTTGTATTGGATCTTCTTCATACAAGTGCAGAGAAAGTTTGTGTGTTGGAACCAAGGGTTACTGAAAGGAAGCTTGTGACATCAAGGCGATCCGGTTGTATCTTCTACTTTCATTTAATATAATACAGCGGCATGTCCCTTTCCCATAAAATCACTCTTATTTTATTGCATAACTCCTTGATCATATGGATAGGTTGACATTGAATATACTTTTCCATATTCACTTTGGTTGGTTTGTGTTGTCTTGGACCTGATTTCACAAGAGCACCGGAGCGAAGCAGAAACAACAGAGACCTAAGGAAGCGATATAAAGGTATGTCACTCATTCCTTCTTAGTAGCAGATTCAATGATTGCAACTTAGGGAAAGAGTCATGTCATGTCCTATTTTGTTCTAGATCCAGGTGGATCTAGGGAGATTTGTTAGTGTTTGCACCTACTGATTTATCCGATAACAATTATAATGTGGGCTCTCCCATACATTTCCATGTCTTCTTGGGTAACACATTCACCTTAGAGCCTAAATCCAGTATGATGTCCCCCATATTGAAATCTCCAATGTTAGCATTTAATCTGAATTCCCTGCTTGTCCTCCTTCTTGTATGCAGGTGATTGACCATTTTCTGTTCTAATTTCCCCTCTACCTTTGAGTTACATATTTCTAGCATATTTTTCAAAATTTTAACACATGATTGGTCATTTAATATCTTAACACAAGATTGTATAAAAACCTTTATGGTACTTACGTTTCCTAGAGGTTGTGCTTCATTAGTATGATCCAGCGAGGAAGGCATATCATACGTTGGTACGTCCTAAGTATGATACGTAGTTGATGTAGATGCAATGTCTGGCTTCAATAATTATTGTCTGGCTTGCTTGAATATCCCTTTTTCATTATGTGCATCAAACTTCTTCTGTGGTTCAGCATTCTTATTCACCCATTGGTGTTGTGTTGGATCTTGTCTTACTATTTCATTTCTTGTCTTAGCTCCTTCATGCGTAAATATGTTGATATTTCTTCAATCCTCCCTTCTTTATGCAGAAATCCACTGAACATTCTGATTGTTCTGATTTCTCTTTTCCCGTATCTTCCCTAATAGTGTCAAACAGTTTTCTGTGTCATGATCTGATGCACGACAATACATACTTGTCGCATATGGAAGTGGACATTCTCTTTCATAATGTCCTGGTTTTTTACAGTTGTGGCATACCACCGGTCCTCTACCTCTTCCAAAGCCTCCTCTACCTTGTCCTCCACCTATGTATCCATATCAATCTCCTCACAGTGTGTTGCATTGGGGCACCTGGTTATACTGCGCAGGATTATATTGTGGTTGTGCGGTATTGTACTGCGGCTGCGTAGTGTTATATTGTTGTGGTGCAATGTTATATGGGGCTAGTACTTGGTTAAAATTTGGTGCATCTTTCCCTGTCATCATCTCTGCGTGCACCCTATAGGTATCTGATGTTCTCTCCCTCATCATCTCCATTTTCCTACAATATTTGTGATCATGGCCTACTGACTTGCAAAAGTTGCAATATGAAATCTTAGGCACCGTCTATTATTTATGCATCATTGGATACTGATATGGATCATGCCCATGTGTCTTACATATCTCACACCATATTCCTCCTGATGGAAAAGGGCTTGGCAGTCCTATTTCCATGTACTGTGCGAATGTTGGGCATTCATTCTTGTGGTGTCCTTCTGTCCTACATGTGGTACACCAAACAACTTCTATTTTTTCCTTACCCTTGTTCTGGTTTAGTTGAAATTTTAAGTTCTTTAGATCCTCCTTCAACTCCTCTATGGCTAGATCTATCTTCTGATATTGGTTCTCTTCCAGTTGTAGGGTTTCCGCCTAAGTCTGAAACTTATGTTGTCTCAAGGGGTATTTCAAATGTGGTAGCAGTGAGTTGACAAACAAATGCCTATGTTGCATATATGTCATGACATACTTTATCTTTCCCTTCAATCGTTTGAATTTCTGGTCAATATCCCACAGAGATTCTCCTGGTTTCTGCCTGAGCTATATCATCTCATTCATGTATTGATCCTATGAGCTAGGCTTCTGGAATTCATTTATCAATATATTCTTGATATCCACAATCGTTCTTGTATTTTATGGTGGACTATTTTCAGCTAAGCTCATGTACCTATCAAGTGTGCGGTATCTTAGCGTGATGGATAACTGCGCAATTTTGACGTCTTCATATGTGATCTGTTTTTCTTCCCAGATCTTTTCACAAATGAACAAGTGCTTCTCAGGGTCCTCTGATGCCTCTCCCTTGAATTTTGGTAATCTGATGGTGGGATCATGTCCTGCCATCCTGAATGTTGAACTACTAACTTCGCATAGTGTATATACTTGGCTACCACTTCCTGAACTAGCTCCTCCAGTTGATTCTCCTTCGATAGATGTACTTCATGTTGTCTTCCTTCCCCGAAATTAGATTGTCTAAATGGTGGTGTTTTTATTGGTGTATTAGTCGCACATGGGTTTTTGGGTTCCACACTGACACTGATATGGATAGGAGTGATTCCTTTTGTTCCTTCTCTTGGACCTCTTGTCTTCCTTTCATATTTCATGTGCAGGATTTCTGCAATTTTCTCCACAGCCCAGAGATCCTCTACCTCTTCTTCATCACTTTCCAAGCCTTCCCTCGCGGCTACAACTCTCTTCTTGTTGTTCATCTTATATTGGTAGGGTACTCCACTGCACATTCTTCCAACTGTTGCCATGTTCTACTTGATCTAGTCTTCCCCCATCATGATTGGATCCAAGTCCTCCTCCTTCTCTCATTTATCCATCTCTTCCTCCATTTCTTCGTCTCTTGTCAGTGCTTCCCCCCTTCCCCCATGCACGCAGGGAAGTTTAGTTGTCTAAGGCCATTGTCATTACACCTTTGTTATATAGTAATATCTTAATGGAAGTATATAGAGATCTAATATACCTACCTTGAGGTCCCTTCAGGAAATCTTTCTGTATTCTGTTGTAAGACATCACAGTATCTACTACAAATTATGTGATAAATCCTGCAACAATGATGTCTAACCAGAAATCTGCAGCGCACATAAACTTATTTTCAACTTGTTGTAACTGTGTGATATCCACATGATTTCACTCTAGTTGTATGATCTAATTTGTAGGATGGTTGTCTTTCAACCTCAATATCCACTCCTGCAACACATGTGGGAAATCACAGAAAAATACTTCATACAAGTCGTTGAATACGTACTTGTCCAGATATTTTCACGGTGTTAACTTCAGGTTTATGTTATCTTTTTGTGCAAACTCCAGCTCCTTTGTTTTCAACTAGCTCTCGATCTCTTCCTTCATTGGGTTCCATGGTCTCAACATCCCCTTTTATATTCTCATTCTTTTAACGTTTTTTCGCCAGATCTGGAATTATTTTTATGCTTCTTCAGCAGATCTTATTCACTCAATCCCATTTTGTTCCAACCGGTAACAGAACTATTTGTTGGCTTAATACTTTATCTACTTTGATCTTACCTTACTGTCATAAGTTGACCCAGGTTCAGGTTTAACAAGCTTCCAACAAAATCCCTCTAAAAACTATCGCCCCCCTGCTAAACCAGAAGGTCACGTGGTACACGGGGTGCACTGTGCACTCTCACCCGAGATAGTTCTATGGGTGGTTGAAATACTCAAATGCTTGCAGCCAGGGAATGAGTGGTTTTCTATGGTTGTACCTTGTGATCTTCATTTATTTATTCCAACATCTTAATTAATTAGTCACTCTTACTCATGCATGTGAAATATCAGATCTAACTAGTTCCTTCATTCATTAATCTAGAATTTAATCATTAACAAGAAAGGAGATGCATAACATCCAGTCACATAACACATGTTCTATCGTGTTTCACCCCCTCATGGGATATGTCCACAAATATTTGTATCTCAATATCTTTATTATGTCTCAACAATATATCATGTCGTGCACGTTTACAGTCTTGGATCTTACAATCTCAACAGGCTTTGTGATCCCTGTGAGGCTGACTAGATCGCACTAGGCTCCTCAGCTTGTGATCTAACCCTCAGGATCGAGTTGTTTGACTCTTCTCTAGCTCATCAACCACAATGTTTTAGTTCTATCCTTTCTCTCCTTCTCTGTCCTCTCTCCCTATACCTCCTTAGTACTACTTATAAATATTCTTGGCTTATCAGCCATTACAATATCTTACAAAAACCCTAACCCTAATGTAGTTAGGTCTCCCTTGCATGCATGCCTCGCATGCTTCCCTCGCACGTGTTTCTTTTCCTTCTAGTTGTATTTCCTTTCACTTCATGCTTTTCTCTCCAAAAATGGCATTTTCCCCAAAATGGGCCTGCGCCCAACACAATACAATATACATATAGGATCCAACGACATCCAAAACCCTAACCCAATGACCTAGATTAGTCAACAACCCTAATTCCTTAACCAAAAATAGAAAAACATTGGCAAAAACCATGTGCCAAAAAATCACCCAAGAATGGACATGAAAATCAAAGAAACATGAAAAATGAGGCAAAAATGTGACACATTTCTCAAGGCAAAAAACTTCTCGAGGGTGCTGCCCTCAAACCACCCACCCCCGCCCCTCGTATGCCCGACGCAATGCATAAAACACTATTACTAGCCGTACAAAGAATATAACACATGCCCAACATTGCCATCAATTCCAAAGGGGGGTATTTTTGATTAATTGGTTTGGTTTTCATTGATGTCAACCCTTGAAGCATGTCTGGTAGAAAATTCTAGTAGCCCCAAAGTTGTGGATAACGATCCCATGTTTTCTTGAGGAATATTGTAATGAATATATGTGAATTTGTAGGAGAGACTATTCTAGATGGATACTACATGTCATGGCGTTTCCGATGATATGTGGTACATCATGTAATTCCTCACGATTGAGGAGATATGGCTTAGTGAAGTTGGAGAACCCTCATGAGTAATCTAGAAGCCCCTAGAAGGTCAAAGAAGTCAATTATTCTAGAAGCTCCTAGAAGAAGTTTACTAGTCACAGTGGTTGTAAGTAGGATTTAATCATGGGTAAAGTTGTTGAAATAAGAAAATAAATAAAAATAAATTAGTTGCAACAAGAATTAGTGAGTTTACTATTTATGGTAAAGTGGTTGCAAGTGGGTAAAGTAGTTGAAAGTGGGTTAGCCCTAAAAGAGGGAAGTTGGGTAAAAATGTTAGAAGATAACCCCTAAAGGAAGCTACTTGGAGAGTATAAATAAGAGAGCAAGGGTCTCCCATTAGCACCTAATTTGAGCACATTGAATATCTATTTTGTAAATGTTATGGGCAGGTATCATTGACAAATATATAACAATGAGTCTGAAGCAACAACGAAGTTGTAGGTTCAAAGGGTCGATATTGTGGGTACTGAACTAGGGTTTTACTGAAGATATCTGCATTTTATAGTACTAGAAGGATACAGACATCTGCAGGCCATAGTGGGATGAAGCACAGATACCTGCCAGTTTACTGAAGGCAAAGCACAGATTTGTTGCCAAAGCTGAAGAAAAGAAAGATTAGATCTATCATCAGTGACAAGTTGCAGAGCTAAGAAGAGGCTACAGGAAGGTCTAACTGTGAGAAGGTACAGCAGGGCAATCTATAGTAACAAAAGGTATGTTATATGCTTGTCTTAAGTAGGTCCTTGGTGTATGCTTGGGGTATGGCCATGGGATATTAATATTTTTCCCTTAAGGGATTTTTGGTTGTATGGTATATTCTGTATAAGACATATCTACAGAGATACAGTGCTATTGTATTGGTTGTTTGTTGTTGGGGCACTTCATTGGGCATCTTGTTAAGACATATCTTATGTTATGTCGAGTATGGTTCAGGGTTTATGGTTGAGATATATTGTTATCAGTATAGGTTTTGATTGCATAGCAGTGAGGGTTTGATGTATGATTAATGTAAGGGTTTCTTATATCACACAAGATCAATGAGACATATGTATGAACCTAGTACATGATTTCATTATATTTACTTGGATATTGGATGAGTATTCTTTTAAATCATATCAGCCAGTTTGTGAGTAGATATAGAAAGATCAAACAGTGACCGAGACTAATATAGTGACGCGGATAGAGTGATAGAGACGGTATTAGTGATACTAGAAGAGCAGTTTGCTAGTCCACGAGTTGCAGCAAACAGAGGCGCAGACATCCGCGAGTTGCAGTAAAGAAAGGCATGGACATCCGCGTGTTGCAGAATAGATTGGTCACAGATTTGCAAGAATGTTTTGAAGGATATTGGTAAAGGTTGTGATAGGATTTCAGTGACAATATTGATAGTAACAGGTTGTGATAGTCAAAACTATAGGTTGTTTGATTCAGTGACAGTGACAGGTCATCTACATTTGGCACTTATACTTTAGGGTGGTTGGATGGGGAAAGGATAGGTGGTTGTAGCCACTTTCCGGTTATAGCCGAAAAACATAAGGGGTTGTAGCCTCCTTTTGGTTGGATCCATAGAATTGGGGAGTTGGAGTTTCCCTCAAGTTGTATCCTAAGAATCCAGGGGGTTGGAGCCTCCTTCTAGTTGGAGCTATAACACAAATGAAATTAGTGCTTCCAATGAATGTACTTCTTAAATACATATAATAAAAAGCATTATGTGGTTTTCTCCTACATTTTTTTCCACGTAAAAATATCGGTGTAATGTGTATGTGTATGATTGCTCATTGTTCATGGTTTTTTTATTCTGCACTTATTGAATGGAATTGGTAAATTGATCATAAGGTTAACAACACTTATATACATTGTGGTTAAAAATGATTAAAAGTCGTTATTATTGATTCACCCCCCCTCTCAGTAATCCAACAATTGGAAACCATTATAACCCTTGTTGGTACCCCTTCAAGTAGTAACGCATTAGACAACACCTATACATGGCCATTCACTCCCACGTACCCTCGGGTATGTTGGGAGTCCCATCGATCTCCGAAAACCAACTATAGATCAACTCATTATTATATTAACTATTATAATTGCACCACGAACAACACTTGGGAATACTACTCCCGTGTACTTGGGTAATTGGATAGTATGACTAAGGGTAAGGTCGATCCTCTTTAGTTGTTGCCTTGAGATATTGCACCTACTACTATTGTTGGACCTCACTGTTATATGAGAGAGAAATAGAATAGGGAAAACCGTTTTCCATAGGAACCCTAAAAAACCCTAACCCTTTCTACCAAAACAACGTTGCATAGACACATAGGGGAAATTCTGCAGTGCAACCCTGCCTCCAACATCTAGGTTATGAAATTACTACACAATTTTACCTACTAAAAATTCAGACATTCAGTCACTACAATATTCTTCAAACTTGTTGGACAGTTGGTTGTCATTGATGTCAACCCTTATAGATTGATGTCAACTCTTAGAGATCGATTTCAACCCTTGGAGAGGTCTAGAGATGCTGGACAGTTGTATGATCAAGATTGATGGTGATTTAGTTGGGTGCATTTGATGTAGTCTACATGTAGACCTAGAGGTATGGTTATGGTACCCAAATTTGGTTGAGGAATATGGAAATTAAGGACAATGTACATGCAGGTAAGACACTCATGGATGGATATTCCTCATTATGTCATTTTCGGTGATAGGTGGTACGCCACATGGTTCCTCATGGTTGAGGAGTTATGAGGTCATGAAGTTGGAAGCCCCAAAGATCTGTTAAGAAGCCGCTATGGAAGCCACAAAGATGAGTTAAGAATCCCCTAATTGGTTGCAAGTCATTAGTGAAAGTTTAAATTGGTTGTAACAAGAAATTTCAAGAATCCCTAAAGTTAAGGAAAGAGGTTACTTAGAAAAATTATATATACACCTCAAGAAGTCACTCATAAGTACATTCGCACACACATTCTATTGAATATCTTCTAAGTGAGAAAGTGATTGTTATCTAAGGTAACCAGGGAGATCTGAGGTGAATTTCAGAGGGAAGATGAAGTGAAGTAGGGTGAAATTCCAAGGGAGGATAAAGTCTTGTGAGGATGTGTTCTAAGGTATGTTATTTACAAGTCATCTTACCATTTTCTCTATAACTTGTTTTCTAGAATGATTCAGATAGAGAAACTTGGAGGAGGTTGAGAAGACATGTCAAGGTACATGTGGTAAAACTTTCAACATATGGGTCATATCATTTTTTGAGATACACTTTGTGGAAAATAGAGTTTTTTCCTAGTTTGGAAACTAGTTTCAAACAAGTGTTATGGGTAAAACAGTCATAGCTTCTTCATAGAGGATCCAAATTCAATGAGACAAAATGAATTGGATATAGTACATTCCTTAGTGTGTTTTATATTATTTTCAAATCTATATATCAAATATTTGGCGCATGGAATTGTCTACAAATTTGCTCTCTAGAATAAGCCATAATTCAGCAAGGTTTTCCATTTTTGCTATAACCCCTTTTATGAGATGTTCCAAGAAGTGAAACTTGGAGGAATTGCAGACATGATATTTAATAATATTGGGTACAATTTTTAGACCTTTATTCATTATAGGTATAGAGTTATTCTTGTTGAAAGTTAGGGTTTGTGACTAATCCAAAAACTAGTCCCATGAGGCTAAGGTAAATTTTAATGAAGATGTTATTCTCTTGTTGCCGAAGTTGAGGAAGATTTGCATGTCTGTGATCACATAAACCAGGTATATTACAAAGTTATAGGTATGTTTATATTCATGTTTTGAGGGTTACATGTTGATGATGTTATGGTGCATGCTTGAGGCAAGTCTTTGGTATATTGTTGAGGCATTGGCACATGCTTGAGGCACATATTAGGTGCATGGTTGAGGCATATAATTGGTATATGATATTGGTTGTTTGGTACTTTGTTGAGGTACACCTTGGATGGAAATTTCTTGATATATCCTATGGTACATGGTGTGTGGCATGATTGAGTGATATGGTATATGGTTGAGATACATTGTTGGTACATGGTATGGTATAGGTGTTGATGTACATGGTTGATACATGGTATGGTACATGATTGGTACTTGGTATGGTGTTGATGTACATCTTTGATGGTTGAGGTGTATGGTATAGGTTGTAGTGCAGTCTTGATGCACGGTATGGCACAGGTGTTGGTGCATGGTTGATGCATGGTTTGGTACAAGTGTTGGTGCATGGTTGATGCACTTGGTGTGGTACAGGTTGTGGTACAAGATTGATGTTTGGTATGGTATAGTTTGATGGTTTGGTACATGATTTAGTACATGTTTGAGACACATATATTGTTATGGTATGTTGGTGATCTTGGTACATGCATGGTAGAGGAATGTGTTGGTGATGTTGGACATCTAGTTGAGAGGTGTCCTTGGTATATGATCCATGTGAGAGGATCTGGTTGAGTATTGGTGACAGTGACAAGTTGGATAGGTTGAAAGTGACAAGTTGGATACAGTGATAGGTTGACATGTTACAGGTTGATGTGACAGTGGCAGTGACAGTGGTAGAGACAGTGGCAGTGATTGTGGTAGTGATAGTTGGTCTACACTTATATTTAATGGCGGCAGGATGGGGAAAGGAAAGGGAGTTGTATCATCCTTATGGTTGGTGCCATAGAATCAAGGAGTTGGAGCTTCCTTCAAGTTAGAGCCTGAGAACTAGGTAGTTGTATCCACCTTTCGGTTGTAGCCGAAGAACCCAGGGGGTTGTAGCCTCCTTCTGGTTGGAGCCATAGGATTCAGGGAGTTGTATCTTCCTTCAGGTTGGAGCCTGTAAATAGGGGTTTTTAGCCTCCTTCCAGTTGTGGTTGGAGAATTGGGAAGCAAGTTATTCCTATGAATGAATTCTTGATATATATATATATAAGAAAGAATTATGTTTTTGTCTCCCATTTGGGTTTCCATGTAAATACCGGTGTACTGTGTTTTTGATGTGATGTTGATGTGATGATGCTTATGATTACATGCTTATGATATATATATTGAATGAAATCATAGATGATACATTGATAATAAACTATTGAACATTGTTGATAAAGTGAAAGAATATATATTGTGGTTAAAAGTGGTAAAAGTGGTCATACTGATTCACCCCCCCTCTCAATATTCCAACAATTGGTATCAGAGTGGGTCCTTCATGAATCTTTCTAACCACTAGAAGGAGATCATGGAATACATTGAGAATGGAGTACCAATGTTTGATCAAGTGTATGAGATATGGAGAAGAAGGACGAAAACATTTCTAAAGCACAGGAATATGATATTTGGTATTCATTTGTTACAGGATACAATGCTACAAAGAAACCTAAGACTGCAACCAAGAAGGAATTGAAGAAGAACAACAAAATAGAAATGGATTTCATCATGGAACCAAATCATCTCTTTACTAGCCTCTGTAGTAGCAACATACTTTTCTTCCATCGTTGAAAGTGAAACAACCTTTTGCATTTGTGAAATCCAACATATTGTTGTTCCACCTATAGTAAAAACATGCCCTGTGGTGCTCCTACTATATTTTTCACCTTCCATATATGAATCAACATATCCTTGTAGAACAATGTCTAAACCTCCAAAACATAATGCATGAGTTGAAATACCTCTCAAATACTCGAGAATACATTTTACTGCCTCCCAATGTTCTTTACCTAGATTTTTCATATACCTACTCACAACTCCCACTACATGTGCCATATCTGGTCTTGTGCACACCATAGCATACATCAAGCTACCAACTGTTGATGTATAAGGGACCCTGGACATATATTCTATTTGATCCTGTGTCTTGGGACACATTTCCTTGGTTAATTTGAAATGGATGACCAAAGGTGTACTAACTGGTTTTGCATTCTGCATTATAAACCTCTCTAATACCTTCTCTATGTACTTACTCTGTGACAATGTCAATTTGCGATTTTTCCTATCTCTAGTTATTCTCATACCAAGGATTTTCTTTGCAGCACCCAAATACTTCATCACAAATGAATTAGATAATTTATTTTTGAGCACATTTATATCCTACATGTTAGACCCTACAATAAGCATGCCATCTACATACAATAGCAAGATAATATAGCTTCCATTTTCTAGCCTCTTAAAATAAACACAGTGATCAGAATGACATCTATTATAACCTTGTTTTGTCATAAACCTGACAAACTTAAAACACCACTTCCTTGGAGCTTTCTTTAGGCCATACAATCTCTTCTTCAACCTGCATATCATATTATGCTTTCCTCTGACCGCATACCCCTGTGGTTGCTGCATATAAATCTCTTTCTCCAAATTCCCATGGAGAAAAAATATGTTTACATCTAACTATTCAAGATGAAAATCTTCTACTCTCACAAGACTTAAAATAGTCCTAATTGAAGTCATTTTTACAACATGAGAAAACATTTCATCAAAATCTATACCTTTCTTCTATGCAAACCCCTCTACAACAAGTCTATTCTTGTACTACGTTTTGCCTCCATCTTCTTCCTTCAACCTGTAAACTGATTTATTCTACAATGTTCTTTTTCCTATAGGCAATTGAACCAAGTGTCAAGTCTCGTTATTTGATAATGAATCCATTTCCTCTTTCATGCCTTGCTCCCACTTCTTTTAAGTGTCTACCTCCACTACCTCTTCATAACTTTCTAGTTCACCGGGATCAGTCAACAATAAATATTACAATGAAGGAGAGTATCGTTCAGGGGGTCTACCTAACCTAGTAGATCCTATAACAACACTTGAATGAGTTTGAGGTACCTGTTGCACATGTTGTTGTACATTTTGATTTTCTGGTACTTTTGAAATTTAATTTTCTTTGATTTCATCAAGCACTGTATATTCTATGTTTTTATTTTCCTATTTCTTTCCCCGCAACTGATCTTTTTACATGACCTTTTCATTGAATACCACATCTATAATCCTAATGATTTTATGATTTTCATAATCCCATAAGAGATAACCAAAATCATTAACACTATATTCAATAAAGATACACTTCTTGGATTTTTCCTCAAGCTTTGTTCCATTTTCTTTATCAATATGGACAAATGCTTCACAACTAAAAGCCTTCAGAAATGAGTAGTTTACCTTTTTACATGTCCATGCCTCCTATGGAATGCCAACATCCAAGGAGATTGAAGTACCTTTGTTTATTAAGTAAACAATAGTATCTACAACATCTTCCCAAAACTATAAGAGAAACCCAACATGCAATCTCATACTCCTTGCACATTCCATGATTGTCATGTTCATCCTTTTTGACACACCATTTTCTTGTGTTGTTCTTGGAACTGTAGTCTCTCTACAAATCCCATGGTATGAACAATAATCATCAAACTAATTACTGCAGTATTTACCTCCATTGTCTGATCTGAGACACTTCAACCTTTTTCCTGTCTCATTCTCAACCAAAGCTTTTCATTTCTTAAAAGTGTCAAGAACATCATATTTTTGTCAAATGCAATAAATCCAAGTTTTTCTAGATGCATCATCAATAAAAGTAACATAATAATGAGAGCCACCAAGAGATTATACCTTAATTGGTCCCCATGCATCTATATGCACAAGATCTATTATTTCACTCTTCTTTTCCTTTCCAACCCTGAGAAATATGACTCTCCTTCTCCACCTATCTAAGATATTGAATCATGGTCCTTTGTGATCCAACCCTCTCTACATCAATACTTGGATGAAATCTCTTCACCCAACCTGTGATATCTCCTCACTCTCTTGTAAGCAAAATTCCTTCTCTTCTTCTACACCCCTGACACTAGAAAAAGTCCTTATTTTCTATCCTCTACCTTGTCATCTCACCAAAAGTATCGACTTTGATCTATCACCAAAGTCTCTCACAAGTGTATCTCACACAAGTTGAGTGTCAAGTGTCTTCCTCCTTCACCCTAGCCTTGATTTTATAACTATGAGTTATAATCTAAATCTAATCTCCAAAGTGATCCATGGTTGATATTACTTCTCACACCCATTTAAGATTTACATGCTTAGATTACATGCCAATTGCTTTTAGCACTTTCTTTAAATAATTGAATTCACTAATAAAAAAACTTTTACTTTAATCAATTCCTTTTAACTAAATTAAACTCAAGGATAGAAGGTTCTCAACGAATTCCACATGTTAGACACATGCCAATGAAAAAATACATGTTTGATGCTACCACTAACATCAACACTCCCTCTTACCAAGTAAGGCACTTCTCCCACCTAGAGTTGGCCCAATATTCACAACCAGATCTGGTACCATGCATACTCTCCAATCCACCTGATTGGTTGCTCCCTCTGAAACATAACTTATCCCTGCCATCATGATCTGACTTATCTCCGAAGACTCGTTGCCTCTAAACATGCTCCTATATACCTCCTTCTCTTCAGCATCCTACATGTCCATCTCGTACCATGACTGTAACACCCCATATTTTGACCTTAAACAGTTAGAATCGTGATTTTACTCATCTTAGTAATTCATATTTTAGTAACTATTTGGACTTAGTTAGAATGATATAGACATTTGAGATGTGTATATATGGACCTATTTATGTTTTGTATAGTGTTATTTTATTGTTTCATATTCATATTGATGATAGTTATGAGAAGTCTTCAAACATGGAAATTTAAATGTAGAATTTTGGTACATGGGTACCAGTTCATGTTATGTTGTAAATGTATGACAGATGCAATGCATGATAAAAATAAACATGTGTTTCTTAATTGAACGTCAATCTAGATATGGATTCTTATATGAAATTATGATATATGTGCATGAATATGAGTTATTGGTGAACTAACCAACAAGTTGATGAGCTATGTGATAGTCAAATGACCGTAATGTTGAGGTAACTTGGATGTAATAGACATCAAGAAAATAGTGTATGCTATAATTTGTACTTATTATTTAATTTATGATTCAAATATTGTTATGATGTGTGGTAAGTTTTGTTTTGACAAGATGCACAATTTGAACATAGTGGTTGTTTGATGATGTGACTCTAAGAACAGTGATTGCATAGTATGAATTGATATAAGGTGTTGACCCTAGTCCTATCAGGATGGGTGGAGGTATTATCAACCAAGCATCATATTGACCATGGTTTTATTAGGAGGGGTGGAGGTATTTCCCATTGTTTATCCTCTGAAACCTAGAGTCATGGGAGGGTTGTATGAAATCACGCTCCCCTAGACGTGTGATGGTGACTTCTAATTGCCTGTTGGGGAGGCTTGGTCGAGATGAATGACACTTCCACTTACGGGTTCTATCTGGATTTAGGTCAATATAGTTGATGCTCCAGATTAGTCCAACAGAGGAAAGGATAAGATGGAAGATGGAAGTAGGATAGTGATGCATGAGCATTGCTCCAACCCAGCGACGTGCCAGCTAGCCAACACATCAAGAACGCATTCAATGGAGGAGATAGGCGTTAGCCCTCATTTAAAAAAAAAAAAAAAATTGTGATTTAATGTTTGTAAGGCTTGGTAGAGCCGAGTTAATGCTTTTGAGAAGATTGGATTTGAGGTCACCTTTAATGGTTGACAGGCTGCAGATCTAGATCTGATCTATACTAGGCAACCATTGATTATAATTCATTGTAAATTAATGAGAGTAGGTAGCTTGGAGGGAAGAGCTCAATGAGCCCCTCTTTTGTAAAAAGATATATTTGTATCTAGATTGATAAGTTTTAGAAGAGAGAGGAAGAGAAGAGAAGAGGAATTCAAAACTCTATTGAAGTTCGAGCTCACACCCATTGTAAACAGACATTCTAAGATTAATACAAAGAGAAGTTTTTCCTACATATGTGTTTCTATGTGTTTATGTGTCTCGTGAATGTCATGTGTGCGTTATTTTATCTTGTAGATGTATGTTAGGTTCCGTCTGTCGGGATAGACAAAATCTGTTGTCTGTGAGTTTCTGATTTCAAGTCTAGGATATTTGTGGTTAAATGTAAGGGGTTGCATGATAGAGTGTTGAAGACTTTGTGAGTCAGTGCAAAGAGTTCACATCTGAGTTCTGTGGAATTCAGGAAAGAACGTGACAGGAGAGCACACCAGAGGAATCATAGACTCAGAAAGAAGCCTCAGAGTTATTGAATGCTCTGGATGTGAATAATGTGTAGAGGAAGGCACAGAGAGACAGAATCGTTGAGTATTATGTAGAGCTCTGCCTGGTAGGCATCGAGTGAGTGCAAAGAGTGCACGAGAAGAACTCTGTTTCGAGTTCAGAGATAAGAGAAGTGTCGAAAGAAGACACGTACAGACTTGTTGAATACCTTGTAAGCTTAGCAAGGTGTGCTCGAGCAGGAGGTTGCCAAAGGGGCACCAAATTTCCCTTTGAAGGGAAAGAAAAGGGTCGAGTCCCTTAGAGATTTGAACATTGACAAAATATCAGGAGGAATAGTGCCTTTGCACACCGAGTTCCAACAGAAAGGAATAGCAGGCTGAGACACTTTGAAGTCTAAGACTCAGACAAGCTCAGGAAGGATAGCATGAAGTTGTGCACAGAGCACAAGGAATGTGCTAGGGCCGAGGCCAAGTTTTATTTCCAAATCTCAGGAGGGACAGCATTTCCATAATGCATGCGAGACCCAAAGTTGCAAGACTCGCAGGAGATAAATCGAAGTTCAAGACCTTCGAAACATTGAAATCTTCCACGTCTGGGAAGACATCCAAAGCTCAGGAGGAGGAGTGTCCTCAACCATAGGATCAACTGAGAGGAGGAAATATGGACCATTGAATCTCATGTCTAGGCACACAAGAGAGCGTGCAAGAGGGAACAAATCTTAGTCATAGGATCTGGGAGCACATAGACCAACAGTCATTGGATCCAAATAACGTGCACAAGGTTTAAACCCTTTGGAGTTGCATAGGAGAGTGGACATCGCGAAACATGAAATCCCTATGTGATATGGACCGTCAGATCATGGAAGAATTGAAACCGTTGATATGTGGCAAGGATATATCGGCATTTCGAATATCAGGCAAAGGGAGAAAGCTACGTCAAAAATCCCCAAAATGTGAAGTCTCGATGCGCTCGAAGGATTAGCTCCAGGTCACAAGAAAGGGTCACATGAACATGAGGTTAAGGGGGGAGCTAGAAGAGGCTAAGCGATTAACCCAGAGATAGGGATTTCTGGGAATGGAGAGTTGGATTCAACTCGCGTTCATTTCCCTGACACGCGAAGTCGTGATATGATCGTAGCCGTCGATCGAGGAGAAAGAGAGACTGTCAGATTTTGTCTCCAGGAGGATTCGGAAATCAAGAGATCGGGACTCAAGAGAGTTGGGTGGCTCGTATACAGAACACCTGAGGTCCCAAAATGAAAAGCACCTTTTGTTAGGCGTGCGGTTATAGTCTGCAATCTCATGGGGAAATCTTGTGCCAGGTGCTTGTTTGCACGGGTACAGTTTCTTTAGGGCCTGTGGATCAGATGATAGGATTCCAACAGGGAATCAAAGAGCTAATCCGGCTCAAGAGTGTGAATATCTATCGATCGGGAGGTCAGCAGACCCTGCTGAGGTAGGGGCTCTGCGTCAGATAGGAAGGAAGGATGCTTCAATGTTAGTTGAAAATATTGATTGGGGATTAGATGTGCCACTATTTTTTACTCACTTGGTTCCAACCATGTTTAAAACCCTCGTTTGATTCCATTTGATATTTTACATGCGATAATGAGTTATCGATGAATTATTGTAATTTTGTTCATTAAGGTTATTAAATGATGAATTTACTTGACCTTTTGTCTTGCATGCCTTGATGTGATCATACATGAACTATGCACTAGAGGTAGTGGTTGTTTATCATGAGTACATGCGTAAGATATGTGGTCGCTAGCTACGCACACATGCCCTACACATGTACACTAGTAAAATTAATTAATGTATTAATTATTAAACTAGATTATTAAGCATCTAATTAAATGGTTTACTGACTATGTGAATTATATTTCATACAAAATTATCTAGTAGTATCAAATACATTCTTTGACTTTGATTGATGGTTGGTATGATGAATTAAATGAGTATGGTGGGTTGTAATGTACATTTTGGAGAAAATTGTCAAATTTCATTTATTAGTTGCATGAGAAGAAAGACTTTGCATTTTATTTATTGTTGTTTTATGCAAGTCATTTATATTTTAGTTTTATTTGAAAATTTTCCAAACAATCTAGATAAGGTAGGTTGATGGATAATAATGAGGGTGGTTGAGGAGAATTGGGGAAGGGGAAATGGAAACTTGATAAATAGGAGAGAAGATTGATGTTGATGTTTTGGTAGTTGTGGGAAGTATTAACCTCCATGTGTAACCTATGCCTTAGAATAGAATATTCTGGAAGCAAGTGAACCATTAAAAATATGTGTGGAAACCCTAGAAGACAAGTCGGTCTAGCAGAATAAATAATATTAGAATATTATCTTCTATAAATACAAGTCGGTTCCACAGGAAAAAGATAAATAGAAAATATAATTACTAGAAAGTCAGGTCGGCCCAGCCAGAAAATTCACTGGATAGATTAATATTAATAGAGGAAGTTTTAGCTCATTTGTATACCCAGTTAGAGTGCAATTCTTGTGGAGAGTTGCAGTTGCAGCTGCAACTACAACTACAAGGAGTAATAAGGG
Organism: Picea sitchensis; assembly: GCA_010110895.2. Taxonomy (NCBI): domain Eukaryota; kingdom Viridiplantae; phylum Streptophyta; class Pinopsida; order Pinales; family Pinaceae; genus Picea; species Picea sitchensis. The sequence goes on from SNQJ01S0013642.1 coordinate 160,370, forward strand.
CATATGGTAATCTCTTGGTCTTGGTCTCTCTTTAGCACTATCAAGTGATATTCTTAGTGATTCTCTTGGTGACATTCTTGGTGATACTCTTGGTGATATTCTTTCTAATTATGGTGCAAAGTATGAGAGAGTAGTGCAACTGCAACTATTGCAGTTGTGTATGGTACTTGTTTTTGTGGATATGGAGACTGTCTCTCTTGTGCGCTACCCTTGGAGAAGGAACACTCTACTTGTCTTTAGTTTTTGTTGTAGTTAGCAGCTATGGTTTATCTGTTGGTTTTGGAATAGGCTTGCCGAAATTATTTTAAGTAAAGGTTAATGTGCTCGGGGGTGGCATATCTGAATGCTTATGGTTGGGTGACATTGTCTATGGTTAAACGAGCATACCAAACTTTCAACAGTTGAGAGGTTGGAGGAGGTTGAGAGGTTGGAGTAGGTTGAGAGATATAATTCTTGGAAGATAAGTCTTTTTAGAGCATATGTGCTTTGTTTCCCTTAGAGTCACAGGCTCCTAGTTAGCTGGGAGGATTTCATTGTTCCACTCTGGGAAAGTGGAAAAAGAATGCTTGGAAGAATCTTCCTACTACTAACAGGACTACATTTCAAATGGTCATCTTCAAAATACTAGGGAGGAGGTATTTTACTTGGTATATTTTGTTATGTTTCTATTTAAATATTTTAATTGTAAATTTAACTTCTTATTTATGTCATCTTCTTATTTACATGTGTATACTTGGATTTATATTTGGCATATTTAGCATTAGAAAAAATTAAAAGAGTTATCAATGTGTAGTGGGTTATTCCATCTAGGAAAGTATAAAAAAATTATTTACACTTAATGCATGTGTTTAAATTATCAAACATTATTTAGTATCATCTCACGGTGAGGTGTTACAATGACTCCTTCTCAACAGACTTGGAAGGTTTCTCCTTCCCACCTTAACCTAAATGTTGAATCTCTCTCAGTTGTTCAACCTTCAAAGTTACATGTTCCTTGTTCTCTTCCACTTTGTTGCTATACATTGCTCACATAGGCTAGCCCTTTAGCCTATACAAGTTTCTCTCTCTAACTCCAAAGATAATTCCTTTTTCTGAGTTACATCCTCTATGATTGATCGATATTTTTACATTATGCAACGCTACGTCAAATCCCTTCTTCTCAATCACTGAGACTGAGATCACACTCCTCTTGATTTTTGGAACACACATCACATCCATCACTCCCAATGTACCTCCTAAATCCAACTAGAACAGTATTGTTACAGATCCCTTCACTGCATGCTTGGTCCTTATACCCAGTTTCACATGCATATTTAAGTTAGAATTTTTTAATCTTTCAAACACCTCTCATGCCCGTGTCATATGAAATGTGGCTCCACTATCTATCAACCATGCACCAGCTAATATGGTGCCCAAGGAAGTATGGGAAACAAGAACTCTATCTATTCAAACTTCTTGCAAAACTCATCCTCTTAATTATTTGTCGTCGCAGCTACTTCTAGTTGTGTTTCGTTCCCACCCTTCTTCCTATATGGACATTTCCCTGCATAATTTCTAAACTTGTGACATTCAAATCACTTGAATTTTCTCATGTCCTTCTTCTTATTTCCATCTCGAGCACTAGACTCTCCACTCACAATCTTCTTAAACTTTCCCTTCTTTTCCTAGATGGCAAGAGAAAGGTTCTCGTCATCATTATTGTGTCGAACTTATTTCATATCTTCATCTCAAAGTTCCTCATGAATGAATTCATCCCACAACCTTGACCAATACGGTATTTTTTCTCATGACATGATCCCTTTGATGAACAATGTCCACTCCTTCCTAAATCCCTTGAGTGTCATCCTCAACAACTCTAAATCATCCATTATCTCCCCAGCTGCAAACAATTCATCTTGAACCTATTGGATACGGGTGAGATAAATTGTCGTTGTATCTGATCATGTCATATTTGTTTCCATGAGATTCTCTCTCCATACCATTTTGCAATTCTCACTCTTGCTCTGAAATAAACTCTTCAGAACCTCCCACATGACCCAAGAAGTCTTCTTTTCTGATAAATGAGGGATCAAGTGATATTTCACTCCATCTAGAATGATGTGTCTGGATTTCTAATCTAAAAATATCAAATGAGTTTTGATACCAACTTGATTCGAAATATCAATTAAACTCTAATACCAATTCATCCTGAAAATCCTTAGATGTCAATTAGTTCATAAGAAGGCATTAAAACATATAACCATATTTTGAGAAATAAAGCTTGACTTGACTATTTGAAAATATCATGTGAAAATGCTTATTTATCCATAAACTTCATTAACTGATAATAACTTGTGGAAATAATGAGTGCCAAAATAGAGAAATAGATCGCTCTTATTAATGCTCAAAATTCCAAAATTACAATAAATGGTCTTACAAATACCAAGTGTTTGAGGACACCCTTCCATTCTGCTACTCAATCCTAGGAACATAGTTCATTACTGAATTCCTCATGAAATTCTGAGAAAAATGAGTATAAACTCGACTATGTTCTGAACAGGTGCTTAAAGACCCCTTTTTGCACGCATAACGAGACTATATGTCTCATACATCACAAATTGGACTCAGAAATTTTATACATAGAATTTTTATACAAAATAGACATCACCATCATATTCCACTCGAAATTATGAGAAAAATGAGTATAAACACTCTATACTTCCCTCAAATAACTCTATAGCACACAAAACGAGACAAGCCCAAAAGAGGGACACCTCTTACATGTAAATCGAGACAAATACGTACTTGGCATGAAATTTTATGCAGACCCACTTCTTTGCATGTATTTCTGTGTCACGATCATTAGTTTTTGTGCCCATTAAATAGGCCTAGGTCAGCCAAACCACCAACTGAAATCTTGGGAAAAACTGGTTTTAATATAAATATAATATTTAATGTTAGTTATAACAATTAACATGCATGGCGTATTGGTAGGATGTTTGTGGTTAAGACTGAGGAATATTCTTTTGAATATTTGAATATTCCTCCATAGGTCACGGGTTCTATTCCATTCGACCTCCAACAAATTTTGATTCTCCCTTAGCCATTATTGGCCAATCGAAGAGTGCCACGTGGTATTCTTTGATTGGTCCACATGCCATGATTTCATTGGTCCACCTATCTTCCACCTCAACATCCATTCACCTACCACGTCATCTGTACATATGACACGTGGAAATTTTTTATTGGTCCACATGGACCCCCAAAAATGCCATTTTTGGGTGACACATGGTAGCCTGTCGTGTTGCCATGTCACCATGATGAAATCAACATGACATCATCTATTAGTTGTACGAATTGTATGGACAGGCCATGTGGCATCATGTGGGATTTCCACGTGACACCCCTACTTTGACTTTTGACCTATTTTGACCAAACTTTGACCGCCCATAACTTCTTCAAATGAACTTTGTTTGAGGTGATTTTTACACCGTTGGAAAGATATCACCAAGCTCTACGAGATGAAGTCATTTTCAAAATAATTTTACAAGATCAAGTTTTGAGCATTTTCGATCCTCCCTCCTAGATCACTTTTGAGCGTTCTGGATCCTCCTGGATCACACATCCCCACTAAAGAACTTTTAGATCTCCAAAAGTATGGATCATTCATAAATGAAGTGAGAATGATTTCACCTCACTTATATAGTATCATTCATCCTTCCTTCTTGGATAATGAGCACCTGACTCATCACAACCATAATGAAGACTATAACAACACTGTTGACCAAGTTAAACATTCCCTTAAATTCACAAACTTTGTCATTCATTGCTGTAGTAACTAACCATACTCCACTAATTAGTAATAAATTGAACAACAAAACAGAATATATAGATGTGAAAGAGAATGAACCATCAACATATTTTCCCTTCTTAACAGGAACAACATCAACCAAATGACATGTTTTACTTTCAATTGTAGGTTGTAAATATGGATCTTGGATACTAGTACTAACTAGCATTTTCAGTGCCCTGTAGTGACACATGTCAAATTCATCTCCATATGATGAGCTCTAACACTGAACTCAATTCCATCCTTGAAAATGTGATACTTGTTATGTTCCCTATAGAAAATGGCTTCCTGTCATACAAGTATTCACTTCCCAAAACCATCCCACAAATGTCAAGTGGAAAAACGTCTAAGTCTACCTCATCAATGAAATTTGATGTGATCACAAACCGTAACTTGCATTGCTTAGTTACATGTACCTAAGCATTATCACAAATCCATCCAAAGGATACAGTCTCGGATGGGGCCTAGTTTCCAATACCAACCTCTGAACAACTTGCTCTAAAATAAGATTCACTTGTGATCCACTATCAACAATTGTGTCAATATTATTGTTCTTTGAGATAACTTATAAATGAAACAATTGTTTTATTTTCCTTCCATCAAGGATTTATTTAGACTTTGCAAAAGAAGTACATGAACTAAAACTTGAAACAAAAGCTTTACCTTTGATGCCCATAGTTGTAACCTTGGTTTCATCCTCAAAATCTTATCCAAGATCCTGAACTATGATCGTGGTCTTATTTTTACCCTTCCTAGGTTGAGTTCACTTTGGCTTAAATTCTAGATGAAACTTCCAACAATGCTTCTCACCATGTACTTTCTTCTCATAGTGAGAACATGTAGGATTCTTATATTCATCCTTCTTCACTGTAGTTGTATTCTTACTCTTCCCTTTTTCCTTCAATTGCTCCTCGAATTCCTCTGGCTCCTCTAACACATCCTCAACACCATGTTTTCCTTTTTTGGCTTCAAGATGAATAGCTTGTACTGATACTTCATCAATATTAGTAGTATTAAGCATCAATATAGTATGTTGAAGATATGAGTGCATACCACCAATAAACTTTAGAAGAGTTTCAGGAGTATGGAATGGAATTCCCAAAGACAATGCATTCCTCTTAAATTATTATGTATAATCTTGAACCATTTTCCCTTTTCCTTGTCTTAAATGTTGTCAATCAATCATTGATGTTTGCATATAAGCTAATGGATAAAATTGATTTCTTAACGCAGTAGTAAATGAAATCTAGGAAGAGATGATTTTACCATGTTGAATAAGACCAGCTTGTGTCTGACTCTCCCACCATATCAAATTTGTTCCCCTTAGGCGAAGAGTAACCAATTGTATCCTTGAAATATTCTTTATGATTTTTTGTATCCTGCAATACACTTCAATCGGTTTGACCCAATTATCCAACTTCTCTACATTCAACTCTCCATCATAATTAAGTAGGAAAATCAAACTTTACATCTAGATTTAACGAAGGCAAATCATGAGAATGAGAAGACTTCTTATAATGTTTCCTTTTCTTGTGAGAAGAATGTTCATTTCCATCGGAAGAAGATGATGATGACGAAGGAGGCTCTAGAGGTTCTTAACCTTCTCCTTCTTCTTTAATTGATTTTCCCGATGGACCACCTTCATTTTGATGAGGAGTTCATCTTCATATTTCTAGGTCTTCCCACAATTCCTTCACCATGGTTTTCATCTCAATGAACATTTTTCAAAACTCCTTATCAACCTCAGGAAGAATATATTCATGCTCTATTTTTTTTCTTGGAAATATTCGTCCAATTTTAGGATTAAAGTCTTCAAGCATTCCTTCACCTTGCTTGAACTTGGACCTCATAAGCATTCACTTGCAAATACATGTCAAAATTGGATCTCATACCACATGATCTGAAAATATCAAAACAAAATTGATACCAACTTGATCTAAAATATCAATAAAAATTTGATACCAATTCATCCCAAAAATCCTTAGATGTCAATTAGTTCATAAGAAGATATTAAAACATCTAACCAGATTTCGAGAAATAAAGATCAACTTGATTATTTGCAAAATATCATGTGAAAAATATTATTTATCCATAAACTTCATTAACTGATAATAACTTGCGGAAATAATGAGCGCCAAAATAGTGCAATAGTGGGAAAACCCCCCTATGGACTACACTAGGGTTCAACGTGCAGGCATATCTAACCGTCTAAAGTCTCCTACTTTTAACAACAACCCCGACAATACCCCACATTCATACATAAAACACAAAGATAAAAGAATCTCGTAACTCTACCTTAAACTCCACATCCAGTGTCGATCATTTTGTGTTCAATTGTTCCTCGACTGCAAATCTCCTCCCAAGGCCAACCTACATTTATAAAAAGACAATCAAGAAACTACGAACAATAATATTATATATGAATTAGTGGATTAGATGTCATAATGAAATGTAAATCAAGCACAAAGATTGAACACATCATATGGTGAGACAGAAAAAGTACCTCTTTATATTAATCTCACAAAGTCACTTACAATGAGATTGGCAACTACTCCTCGAACCTAGTTCGGCCTCCTCTTCACCAAGCTCCAATTGCGTCCACGTATCCTTCTCCTCTCATAATTCTCTCTAGGGAAATGGCATAGGCATATGAATGAGGGAAAAGGCAAGAATAGGGGAATTCTGGCTCAAACTCACAATGTGGTTGTAAATTCTTGGGGCAAGTGGGGAAAGTGAAATGGGCAGAGTTTCATTGTTCTTCTGCTTAGATTTGTAATGAGACCCAAACACCTCCTTTTATATGACAAAAGGATGGTTATTCAGTTGGGTGACGGGCTATAGGCGGTGGAACAGTTGGGAAACTGTCCAATAGCCTGTAATCTCAACAAATTCCTTGCAACTTTTGTGGGTATACACGGGTTGTAATGGTGTAGCTAGCGTATGTATGTGGGAAGTAATGATGCAGATATCATATATATGTGGGCAGTAATGGTGTAGGGCACATACATCTTCAAAAATATGGTTTTTAAGAAGAGTTTCTCAATGATTGCTTGGAAAAAATAGCAAGTAAGATGGCCTGATGCCTAGTATGCATGTATGGTGAAATTTAGGATTATAAAAGATGGACCCTAATGTGTGAGGTCATAATATCATCTGATGGCCGAAATACATTACAAATCTTTACCAACGTATGAAGCGAGTGAGCTTGGGACCAGAGTTCGGGAGGTGCCATCTGCAAAAAATAATAATTGTCTCACCGAGGCGGGCATACCCATGCTCGGGATGAAATAAATCATGGTTGCAAATCAAATACACTGCAGATCCATGTCATATAACTATATAAATTGTATCCGCGAGCAATACACAGTGGATCTACATCTCAAAATCAAATATATACATGTATAGTATCCATCTTCAAGAAGCCAATGTCGCCTGATGGCTGGAGATGAGGCCTTCAAAGATCGAGTAACAACTTCAAGATATTCATAACTTGGGTAGGAATGTAATGTGAGTGTACGAATTCACTACCCAAAGGTCTTCGAGGGATCGTCAAGGAACAGACAAGAGGATCTCAGTGATCAGGCAGAGAACTTCAGTGATTTCGAACAAAGACTTGATTGGACTTTTGGGATGGTCGGGCATGAGGAAAAGAGACAAACTGTAGAAAGGTTGACTCAGGCTTAGTAAGAACTTCCCTTGGACAATAGCATGACAGATGATCAGACTTAGGCAACATTACATTGGCATAAGTTCATGATGCAGGAGGCAACGCAAACTCTCCATATGTTTGGAAGAATAACCAAATGGAGGAGGAAACAGCTCTATGTAAAGAGAGCAACTTCCTAAGGTCATATTAAATCCCAAAGCTTGATGAACAAATGGAAGGATGTGCATTGTCCAAGGGCGACTCATTGTGCTTCCATAAAAAGAAAATACTTTTCCCATCCTCTTTTTAGGGTATATTTGATTTTTTTGTCTTTTTCAATCATTTTGGAAAGCTTGAAAAAGAATAAAAGAATGCTATGTTACAAAGGAGGAATGAGTGTCCCAATCATACTAGTTACAAGTGCAAGGAATACACTGATTGTTGGATTACTGAGAGGGGGGGGTGAATCAGTAATAACGTAATTATAATCCTTTTTCTTCAAATGTTATATCAGTGTAGAATTATTTATCCAATAATGAGCAATAATAAATAAACAATCACACACATACAAAGTACACCAGTGTTTTACGTGGAAACCCAAATCAAGAG
>SNQJ01S0013642.1:168463-181974 GCA_010110895.2 Picea sitchensis
AACTAATCAAGACAACTATCTAACTTACCTTTTAAACAACTCCCCGACAACGACGCCAAAAATGTCAGGCTGCAATATTAAAGATTTTAATGACCTGAAACACTGAATTGTCAAACCAGGGTAAGTAAACTTCGAGCTGCTACACTGTATGTGCGGGTAAGATTCTAATCCCTACTTAAAAACTATCTTCAGAAGAAAACATAAACTTATTCTGAGAAACTGAATCCTAATGACTATCCTGAAATTTATCATCTCCTATCTAATTCATCAACAGAAAACAATCCTATACTTAAATGCTGGTACTTCTATTTCTACTCAAAAGTGTGATTCCACATGACTATTCTACCACTACTTTTAATCATCTATCATCACCATTAAGCCATGACAGAGAGAGTATTTCCTAAAATGCATCTAATCTAAACATCAAAAATAAATCTAAATCTGTGTACAGGAAAACAGAGAAATACCCTACTTACCCTACTGGTACCGGAAGCTTCCTCTAATTTAACTGCAATCTAACTATCCTAACTAAGCAGGGTAACTAACTATCTGACAAAGCAAAGTTCATTCCAATACCAAGTTATGTTTGAATTGAAAACGAGAAACTAATCAAACCTAGTTCATGTTCTAAACCCTACAGGCATCAGTCATGCATTCAATACTCATCAACGTAAAATATATCAGTATGCAGGAAACGATTCTGTTGAAGAACAATTAAGCACGACTCTAAACAAGTTAACCTTTAAACTTTAAGCTATCCTGTATGCAAATTTCAAAACACTGAAATGAACTAAATCTAAGACAGAGTAACGCAGCGACTTGAACCTGTTTGGCGGGCCCAACCAAAAGGTACAAATGCTGTAAGGAACAACTAGAGCGAACTATATCATTCTACGCAACCACTGTGTATATTTCATATTCCATTTACTCCAGGAAAAATAGCTCAAATCGTATGACAGTGAAATAACATAATGCAACCAGATTATATTCAGAAGTGTGTTTCATAACATAACATAATCTAACCGTCTCTTAGGAGTGATCCCCTGGTTATATATAGATCCTCCCCCATAACAGTCTAAAGAAAAAATACATAAAAACAAACGAATCCCCGATCCGAAAATAGCTTGGAATCAAGTTTAAAACGGTCTTCACATCTTCGTGACACGTAGTGTCACGAAGTGTGAATCATGAAATATTAACGACTCAGCTCTGTCATTGTGCCTTCAATCATCATCTGAGCGATGACTCCATCTGTCATGTAGATCTTGCTGTCTCCCATTCTGACCATAACACGCAGATCTTGAGCGGCTTCATTGGTATCTCCACGGGGTACGAGCTGGTACCTGGTACTGGCAAATCTTGAAAATAGAAATAGTACCTAACTCAAGCCATATTAGTTTCAATATTAATTTAAAGCATCAAAATACATAAAAAATAGCTTGAAATGTAAAGATACCTTGAGTAACCCCATTGAGTGGTAAAGAGATGTCAACTGTGTCAAAACAAAGCCAGAAGGGGTGGTACTGGGTATGGAAATGGAGGTCTTTGTGATATAATATAGTCAAAAACATGATCAAAACTGGAGACCAACACTCACGTGTACTCAGTGGCTTGTCAACCGCACCCATTGCCTCATCATCGCCCGCACTTTCCTTGCCACCTCCATCTGTCTTGTCTCTCCATGTGGACACCTCCCGTATCACCTCCGCGACATCGGTGCCATCGTCGACATCCATTTTCGCCGACTGGTCTCCCTCGTAGTAGCACCGACCAAGGGGAGGCCGCCATGATGTTCAGGTGCAAATTTAACTGGGCCTTTCCTGATCCCAAGGACACAGTTATTGAAGTAGTTGGCGGTGGTTAGACATCATCTCCACCATAAATGGAAAGTCCATAAAGGGACTGCCATCTTGTCAACTCTCTTACATGCCCGTTCTGGAGCACGATTGCGTCTGACTGAAGTTCATGACTGACTAGAGACTACATGTGCAGTCTGTTAGGAAGCATGTAGACATAATGCCTTCAATGCATGACTCGAACTTGCTACTATGGTTTTTTCTCTGAGTATATAGACTCGGTTTTTTTTTTTTGTAAGTATCGATGGTAGAGCTAAGCTCCCTATTGTAAAGTTTTGATGAAGCACTGGTTTTCCTGGTTATGTATCTGTATGTGAAATTTCTTGTTTAATGACAGTTAGCTTTCCTACTCCATCTTGTTTCCATCTAATACTGAAAGAGTTCATGATTGATTGAATCACATGAATCATTGTGACTGTGTTATGATAAATGTTTTATTGTAACATTATTATGTTCTTTTAGTGTTCTTGTAATTTGAATACAAGAAGTTCTTGTTTTTAAGTTTTTCCTCTATGAGCCATTGGAAGATTGATGCCTATAGCAGACCTTTGCATTTTATCACCCAAGACTTCCTCCTACTCACCCTTATTACAACTTACTGTCTGAAGTTAAACCAAGATCTCACCTGTTCATGCATAGCCCGGTCCAGGATTCCGAGTTAAAATGATATTGTTCTGAGTCTGTTCTCTTTCTATCACCCTTTATAAACAAATTGTGACATATAAACTGATGGGTATTAGGCTTACTCCTACCACAATCTAGGAGTGACTTCTGGTGCTAACATTTCTGGTGCCGTTGCGGGCGACGAAGTTGAATATTTTCCCAGGGATTGAATGACAATGAGCCTCTGATTCTGAAGGTGCATCAGGTATTAGAGCCCTATAAGATTTCTACTGTGCACCTTACGACTCCATTGTGATGAATCCACTGTGGAGAACCTACTATTTCAGTTGTGGCTTCGAGGGGTAGGCATACCAAGTCTACCCCTCAGTTTCCCTTGACAACACCTGAAGCAGATCCAAAGAAGCTTATCAGAAAGGCAAAGGCCTTCAAAGAAGGGGCTTCAACTACTGAACCAGGTATTTTTGATAATTTTCCATCTCCTTCTGTAGAAACTCCATTTTATGCTTCTCATTTCCCTGTCATACCTTCTGACAGAGTTTCTAGAACTTTAAATTTTGGGAGTGTTCCTGTTGAGTTTTCCCCTCCTAGTGTAGTATTGGTGGGAGAAATCCTTATCACTCCCCTCTCCTTTGAAGCTGTTCCTTGGTCTAGACCCAGGACCACAAAATATTTCCCCACTCCTAGCTTTACCACCCCTCCTATTACCATTGTTGTTGCTGCTGAGAGAGAAGCCTCTGCTGACTCAAGCCTTGTAGCCTTTGCTCTAAATCTTCCATTGTTTCCTTTTCCACCTGGAAGATCAGTTCCAGTCTCCCCTGTTTCAACTCCTTCTCCTCCTAGTTCTCCTCCACCCAACGTTCCTATGGCAGGAGAAAATCCCCCCATAACCATGATGGAGGCCATAATGGCTTCTAGGTATGCTCCCCTTATGTTGCTTCAACCTCTCAATGCCCTTCCAATAGATGGATACCTCAAGCAGTTGCCCAAGTTTACAGGTGAAGGAGACATAACCGCAGAAGAACACCTTGAATCCTTTTATAGTTTTACAGATCATCATGTCATCATGCATGCAGATGTATGGATGAGGATTTTTGTTCATAGCCTTGAACGTGAGGCTAGGAAATGGTTTAGGGACTTGCCTCTTGGATATGTTGATGGGATAGAGGCTTTGGATGATGCCTTCTTGAGACAGTGGGGAGATAAGAAAGGATTCATGTATTACATGACATAGTTTGGATCCCTAAAGAGAAAGGAAGGAGAGTTTTTCTCTGACTTCTCCAAAAGGTTCAATACGATGTACAGTAATATCCCTGCTGAGATAAAGCCTTCAGAAGCTTCAACCAAAATTACTTATGCCAGTGCTTTTGAACCTGATTTCTTCCTTTTGTTGAGGGAAAGATGAGCCACTTCCCTGGCTCATATGTAGGATGCAACTGTGGAAGTAGAGTCTAATATATTGGCTATTGACCGACTCAGGAAAAAGACTGACAGAGACATATCCAGGAAGAGACCTGAAACCTCCACATCTGGTTCCTCTGCCTTCCCCCACCAGATGGATGAAGTAACTAAGGTGCTAAAATCGCTTTCAGCTAGGATGGAAAGGTTGGAGTTAGAAGGGAAGCCAATATACAAAAATCCCCAAAATACTGATAACAGAGGCTTCAGGAGGCCTAATAACAATGTGCCATAGGTTATGCAAAGGGAACAAAGAAATAGAGATAGGGATGATCAATGGATTCAAGCCCCTCTCCAAAATAACTTGGTTGATGATGAGGAAGGGGAAGAAGAAGATCTAGACCCTAAAATTCACTGTATTGAAGACACCTCCCCTTTTCCCCATTTGACTCAATCTGCATATGAAGAATCCCTCATGAACAATCAAATAAATGAGATGAGTAAAGGGGAAAAATCCAACAACACTCCTAACAAATACAACCTCAGGTCAAAGAAGAAAGAAGCGAAGTTTGGCATCCCTGATCAACCTCTCATAGCCGAAAGGCCTGCTAAGCTTGCAAAAATCACTACCAAGGAAAATAAAACTTAGAATATTTCACCAACAACCAAAGACCCAGTCCCCAAGGTAAGGGAAATTCCTAAGCCTCCTTCATCCTTTAGTTTTGAGCATGAAATTCAGAAAATTAGAATTCCTATACCCCTCTTGGAACTAGTTAAAAATGGAGATTTCAAAAGGTCCCTCTCTAAACTGTTGCAGTCCGAGCAACCTCATCTTACCACAGACTCAGTGAATCTCCAAGATGAAAATCCAAAAGTCATCCTAGGTCCCATGGTATAAGACAAAGATGATTCATCCCCTCCCTTCTACACATCCCTGAACATACATGATAAGGTGCTGCATAACTACCTGATGGATTCAGGGGCTTCCCATAACCTCATGCCCAAAACAGTCATGGAATAATTGGGACTAGAAGTAACAAAGGCCTATCATGATTTGTACTCTTTTGATTCAAGGAGGGTGCAATGTCTTGGAGTCATCAAAGACCTGGTGGTGTCCTTATTCCAACTGCCAATGAAGAGTGTGGTCATGGACATTATGGTAGCTGTGTTCCTCCCAAGTTTGGCATGCTATTGTCAAGATCTTGGATTAAAAAGCTTGGAGGAACATTAGAGATGGACCTTACATATGCCACCATTACATTATTTGGAGGGGAACACATAAGACTATACAGAGAAGCTCAATTGGCCTACATTGTTAGTGACGAAGCAAACCCCACTAATCATTCTATCTTTGCACTTGACACTGATTTGGGGTCTAGTTTGTTGCATCTCACTGATACTCTTGAGGCTCCTCTTCAAATTAGAAAGCAGTCCATTTCTCATCGTTAAATACCTCCTCCAACTACCTCTGTGTGGAAGATGTTTTTCGACAAAGCCTCTTCTAGTGAAAGTGCTGGTGCCGGGGTGGTTTTTGTGTCACCTTGTCAAGAAACCATATCCTTGTCATACAAGCTAGAGTTTGAAACTACCAATAATGTGGGAGAATATGAAGCTCTTGTTTTAGGTTTAAGGGTTGCAAAGGAAATGGGAATTGAAGAGGTAGCAGTATTCAGAGATGTTGAGTTGATAGTCCAGCAGGTCAGAAATGCTTATCGGGATAAACATCCTCAACTCAGAAGTTACAAAAATGAGGTATGGGACCTGATTGACAAGTTCTTCTCAGCCTTCAACATTTCATTTATTCCATGAGAGGAAAATACTTTGGCCGATTCCCTAGCTGTCTCAGCTAGCCAGTTTAGGATTCCTCTGTCACCTAAGTTCAAATATGATGTTGAGATAAGATATATGCCCTCTATACCAAACAATATCAAGCATTGGAAGGTATTCGAGGATGATCTTGAAATCAGAAAATTTCTTGAGTCTGTTGATGAGTTCTCTACATTACACATTGATCAGGATCATGATCCCGAAGGTGACCCTCACCCTGAAGTATTTTTAAATAAAATTGCTAATCACCATATTGTTCAGTTTCCTAGGAATGACATTCCAAAGGGACTAGTTCCTTTAGAAAGATTGTTCGATGGGAATGATGTGGCAGTAAAGGGTAAGGTTTCAAATGGGGATGTTGATGTAACTGAATGCAATATTGGCATAGAGGAGTAGCCAAAGTTTGTCAAATTGTCAAACAAACTGACAAAAAGGAAGAGGGTCGAGTATAATGAGTTATTAAGGGAATTAGCTGATGTGTTTGCATGGACCTATGAAGACCTCAAGACATATGACACATCTGTCATTGAGCACAAGATCCCACTGAAAGAATAGGCTAATCCATTCAGGCAGAAGATAAGACAAATTAATCCCATGTTGCTGCCTGTCATGGAGAGAGAAGTGAAGAAGTTGTTAGATGCCCAAATCATTGTCCCCTTGAGATATTCTGAATGGGTGGCCAATTTGGTCCCAGTGAGAAAGAAGAGTGGAGAAATCAGACTCTGTGTTGATTTCAAAAATCTGAACAGAAGCTCAAATAAAGAAAATTACCCCCTACCTAAGATGGAACACATATTGCAGAGGGTAACAGGTGCATCCAGGATATCCATGATTGATGGATTTTCTGGCTACAATCAGATATCAGTCCTACCTGAGGATAGAGAAAATACAGCCTTCACCACTCCTTGGGGTACATTCATGTACACCAAGATGCCTTTTGGATTGATGAACACATGAGCGACCTTTCAGAGGGCCATGGATATCGCTTTCATTGGAGAAAAGGACAAGTTTGTGGTCATCTATTTGGATGACATTACAATATTCTCCAATTTTGATAAAGAACATTGTCAGCACCTGAGGAAGGTTTTCTTGAAATGCAGAAGGTTCGGTCTCTCCCTCAATACCAAGAAGCCTCTATTCGCTATGAAGGAGGGAAAATTGCTGGGTCACATAGTATCAGCTGAGGGAGTTAGGATTGATCCCAACAGAGTTGAAGCAATCCAAACCTTGTCACTCCCGAGATCCAAGAAAGAGGTCCAGTCTTTCCTAGGAAAAAATAATTTTTTGAGAAGATTTGTTTCAAACTTTTCCAAATTGGTAAAGCATATCACAGCCATGCTCAGAAAGGGAAATAAAGTAAAGTGGACTACTAAACCTAAGGAATCCTTCAACCAAATAAAAAAATCACTGACTGAAGCACCTGTGCTTATTAGTCCTGATTATTCCAAGGATTTTCTGATATTTTCTTTTGCTTCTTTTGAAACAGTGGCAACAATTTTATTGCAAAAGAATGTTGAGGGGATGGGACATCCTATTTCCTTTTTCAGCAGGGCATTAAGAGATGCAGAGGTCAAATATGACATCATGGAGAAGTAGGCCTATGCTTTGGTCAAGGCCCTTAAAGATTTCAATGTCTATATTTTGCATTCAAAAATCATTGCATATGTTCCTTCAGCTTCTGTGAAGGACATTCTCATCCAGCCTAACATAGATGGGAAAAGAAGCAAGTGGATTGCCAGGATCCTTGAGTTTGACCTATAAATAAATCCCACCAATATAATTAAAGGTCAGGGTTTAGCCAAGCTGTTGGTTGAATCTAATTGTAAAGTATTGGGGGTTAACTTCATCAACACTTGCTCAGAAATTCAGTCGGCTGAGTTGTCTGATGGCAGTCCTGAAGACAGTCCTCCGTTAGCAGAATGCACCTGGTATGGAGACATTATATATTTTCTGCAAGAGTTAAAGCCTCTTGATGGAATGGGGAAGAGTAAGGAAAGAGATTTAAATATCAAATCAATCAGGTATTGCCTTATTGACCAGGTCTTGTATTGGAAAGATCCTCTAGGAGTGCTTCTGAGATGTCTGAACCCACAGGAGGCCCAAAGAATTATATTTGAGTTTCATGACAGCCTATGCGGGGGACACCATTTCTAGAAAACCACAACCTACAAAATTATCAGGGCTGGGTACTATTGGCCCACCTTATTCACTAATGTCTGCAGAGAAGTCAGAGCCTGCATCAAATGTAAAAAATTCTCAGGGAAGCAACAACTCAAATCTCTGCCATTAAAGCCTGTAGTAGCTTCAAGACCCTTTCAACAATGGGGATTGGACTTCATTGGGGAGATTCATCCCCCTTCAAGTGGCCAACAAAGGTGGATTTTAACTGCAACAAATTATTTCACCAAATGGATAGAATCTATCCCCACCAGGAGTGCTTCACACAAGGTAATCATCAGCTTCCTGGAGGATATCATAGCAAGGTTTGGCTATCCCAGTAGAATTGTCACTGATAATGCTGCATATTTCAAGTATGAGCCTCTGGTTAGGTTCTGTGAGCAGTTTGGGATTTCACTTATTCACTCCACTCCCTATTATCCTCAAGGCAATGGACTGGAAGAGTCTTCCAATAAAAGTCTAATCAAGCTCATTAAAATATTGTTGGAAGACAATAAGAAAGCATGGGATTCAAAACTCTAATTCACTTTGTGGGCTGATTGAGTGACAACAAAGAGGTCCCTGGGCACCTCCCCTTTTCAACTTGTTTATGGAACAGAAGCTGTATTTCCCACTCAGCTGGCTCTACTTGTAGAAAAATTCTTTCAAGATTATGAAGGAGAGCTAGACCATATGGTTAGAAGAATTCATCAACTGGTGGAAGTGCAACAGACCAAAGAGTAGGTAATGGACATAATCATCAACAGAAGATCAAGGAGGCCTTTGACATAAAGGTCAAGAAAGAGGATTTTGAGCTGGGAGACCTAGTGCTTAAGTGGGATGCACCCACACAAGATAAAGGCAAACACAACAAGTTTGAATCCCTCTGGATTGGGCCCTTCAAAATCTCTGAAGTATTTTTAAACAATACCTATAGGTTGCAAGATTTGGAGGGCAAAGAAGTTTTTAATGGCCATGTGAATAGGCATTTCTTGAAGAAGTATTTTGTTTGAGCCATGAGTGGATCTTCAGTATTTTGTAAATATTGATTTCCTGTTTGTTTTTAGCTTAATAAATGACTCCATAGCCCAACAAAAAGGCACTGAAGCTGCAATAGAGTTCTTGGCAGTTTGCAGGGAGTGTGCCATCCCCCATGGAGCCTGATGTTATCACCTGAAAATGTAAGGGGGGTGTTTTTCTAATAAGCGACCCCTTTTGGCAAAAATATGGCCAGAAGTGGGTCAAAACCCACTTATACTAAGTTTGAGCACAAATTACGCATTCTGCTAAGTAGCAGGCTGATTCGGGTGGCCAGGATTTGCGCACCCAGATCAGTGATCGGGATTCAATTACGGACCCCCCTCGCCATTCTGCCTTTAATGGGGGGGGGGGGGGGGTTGGAATTGGACCTCGCAAGTCTGAGCGGCTAGGATTGAAGCACCTAGATCTGCGGCTGAGGTTCAATTCCAGACCCCCCTTTCCATTCTTCCTTTAATAGGGGAGGGGGTTTTGGAATAGGCGGTTTTCATGTGGGCCCCCCTATTTCCCTTTACTACTTCTTCATTTGCTTACTGCCCTCACCTCCATCCACCACTTGGCCTCCACTCACTTGTCCCCTCTCTTCCTATCACATATCCCGCTCCCTTCCACCTTCCACCATTGCACATATGTTCTCCACTTACCCCCGTGTCATATCCCTCTCTGCTTCACCCCTCTTATCTTCCGACACCTGCCTCTCTCCCTTCTATGTCATCTCTGCCATATCGCTAGGTGTCCCCTGACCTAGTGTGGCCCGTCACGCTTTCCTTTCATCCTTTTCGTTCTTCCTCTCCATGTCATCATTTTCGATGCTCATTTGTACTCAATGGCCTGTCAACCGCATCCATCGCTTTGTCATCGCCCACACTTTCCTTGCCACCTCCATTTGTCTTGTCTCTCCATGTGGACGCCTCCCATCTCACCTCTGCGACATCAATTCCATCATCCACATCCATGTCCACCGACCGGTATTCCTCGTAGCAGTCCAATGAAGCAGCATTGACCAAGGGGAGGCCACCACGATGTTCAGGTGCAGAGTTGACCGGGCCTTTCTCGATCCCAAGGAAGCAATTATTGAAGTAGTTGGTAGTGGTTAGAAATCGTCTTCACCATAAATGGAAAGTTTAGAAAGGGACCGTCAGCTTGTCAACTCTCTTACATGCCCGTTATGTTGCTTGATTGCGTTTGACTGAAGTTCACAACTAACCAGAGACTACATGTGTAGTCTGTCAAGAAGCATGCAGACGTAATGCCTTCAATGAATGACTCAAACTTGCTGATGTGTTTTTTTCTCTAAGTATATAGACTCATTTTTTGTTTTTTGTAAGTATAGATGGTAGAGCTAAGTTCCCTATTGTAAAGTTTTGATGAAGCACTAGTTTTCCTGGTTATGTATCTGTATGTGAAATTTCTTGTTTAATGACAGTCAACTTTCCTACTCCATCTTGTTTCCATCTAATACTGAAAGAGTTCATGATTGACTGACTCACATGAATCATTGTGACTATGTTATGATAAATGTTTTATTGTAACATTGTTATGTTCTTTTAGTGTTCTTGTAATTTGAATACAAGAATTTCTTGTGTTTAAGTTTTTCCTCTACGAGCTGTTGGAAGCTTGATGCCTATAGTAGACCTTTGCATTTTCTCACCTAATTCTTCCTCCTACTCACCCTTATTACAACTTACTGTCTGAAGTTAAACCAAGACCTCACCTGTTCATGCATAGCCTGGTCCAGGATTCTGATTTAAAACGATATTGTTCCGAGTCTATTCTCTTTCGATCACCCTTTATAAACAAATTGTGACATATAAACTGATCGGTATCAGGTTTACTCCTACCGCAATCCAGGAGAGACACTCAGTGAGCTGTCTCTTCATGTAGTCTAGCATGGTCGTACTCCAGTCAAATATTTGTGCATTCAAGCACTGCACTGCACAATGCATGTGCACCCGAGAGGCCTGATGTAAAGCAACGGATCCAGTGATCTGCCCAATGAGTAAAACTATCACTTTCAGTGATAGGTCGGAAATCTTGTGGATCAAAATCTGAGAACCTACCTTCTCAGTGCCTGCCTCGCAATGTAATCTGATCAACTCTTCAATGTTATGAGGCCCAGGGGGAAAAGTACACAAGTTGACTGGCTCTCCTCTCCTTGAGAGGCCAATCAAAAAGTAGATGTCTTCAGTTGTGGGAGTCAATGACTGACCCTCCAGCATAAACACCTCAGTATCATGGTGCCAGTAATCTACCAAGGCATTCAACAGCCTGGGTTGTGCCTGCATGAATGGACACTGGAATAACTTCCACAAACCGCATTGCCTCAATGCGGCCATAGCTGCAGGGTCCTCATTGACCAGTATATCAATGTCTTCATGCTCCCTCTCTCTCTAATGGACATACATCCTATAAAATGACAAGTTCAAAGGAGAGTTAAACTCTTGTATGTTCAAAATTTTCCATGTGTTTGAGGGTGTACGCAGGTTGTATTGAGCACAGTCACGTATTCACGCGGGCAAATTGTTTTTTTCCCATGGGCATACACATGCTGTCCTTGGACAACCCACATACACGCAGGGTTGCCCCTTTTTAAGAGTGGGTGTCGCCCCAAAATCTAAATTAAACGAAGAAGGGAAGTATTGAATTGCAAGAGGGGTTGATTTGTACTTACTTAGTCCGAGCGAAAGTTAGTTTCATCCATTGAAGCTCCTGGAATTGATTCTTTTAGCAAAGGGGTGTTTTTGGATTTTTGGTCAATTCTCAATTTGCAATAGTGATAATAAGCTACCAAGCTTCTATTTATAGACTTTTTTGGCCCTCTTTGTCATCTTTTGAACCCTTTTGTCATTTTTTTCTGGCTTGAAAATCGTTTAGCATGGTTCTTGAATTTATTATTGGATGTTACGACATACTCCACTTTTGGTTTGGGAAAATTTTAGAGAGATGGGTCACTTTCAAAGGTCCATTGGTAAAGATCGTTTTTCCAACCTTTTGCATTTAAGTTAGGATTCCACCTCCACTTTTTGCATCTCCTTGTATTTTCCTCTTTGCCATAGGATCAATCCCATCGAATTGTGACACAGAACCTCATTGCTACTTAAGAAATGCCGTAATTTGGTGGTAGAGACTACCCCTTCATGGATGCCCTCGGTAGATCTTGGTTGCATTTTGGTGTCCATGCTGTCTTTAATGACTTTATGTTTGGGAGTCCTTCTTAGTATTGTCTTGATTATGAGTTTGAGCCTCATTTGCATGATTCATCATCACTCATGACCTCACCCTCGGGACTCCCAAACAAAAATGAGTCTTCTTTAAGACCTTTTCAGACTCTATAAACATGAAAATATTGCCGAGTGATCTTGTTGCCCTTCACGCTCGCCAAACTAAAACTTAAAGGCACGCCTGTTCGGTGGTGGTTTCCCCTTTTTGGTCTGGACGGTCAACTGTATGAACAAAAGTATACTCTAGGAACTTCGGTTCGCTAGAGGAGTATTCTCAGGTATAAGTTTAACCCTTTTTCGGGCCTGAGGGACTAAATTTATGAAAAAGGAACCCCCACAGAGTCCATAGTTAAGCTCTTTTCAGACTCCCTAAAATTGAAAAGATCGTTGAGTGACCTTGTCCCTTCACACTCGTTAAATTGGTCCAGAAGAACATTCCCAATGGAGTCCATATTTAATCTCTTTTCAGACTCCTTAAAAGTGAAAAGATCGTCGAGTGACCTTGTTCTTTCACACTCGTTAATTGGTCCAAAAAAAATCTACTGGCATGAGTTTACCCCTTTTCCAGCCTGTAGATTAAGGAGGAAAAAGGTACACCTTGGGAGATTTGTCTCGCCGGGAGAGTTCTCAACAAATTTTTATTTTTTGGGCTAAGGAGACTAAATCTAGAAAAAGGCAGTGGGTCCATAGTTAAGATCTTTTCAGACTCCTTAAAATTGAAAAGATTGCCGAGTGATCTTGTCTTTGTCACACTCGTTAAAATGGTTTTGAATAGACATCTTTTCGATGCTAGTTTACCCCTTTTTCGAACCGACTAGACTACCTTCGAAAAAAGGTACCCCAACGAAGTCTTCTTTTGTGCTTTTTCAGACTCTCGAAAAATGAAAAACCACCAAGCTTACCTTCTCTGGGCTCGTTAAAATTACATTGAAGGGCATTATCATTGTGTCCTGTTAATCACATTTGCATTCCTGCATTTTGGCCTAATGTCAACTTCATGTTGCTCTCAACTGAACCTTTGAAGCATGCCTTATATGCTAGCCTTGTAGCACTTTGCCTCTGTGTCTTGACACCTTGTCCCATGGAGGAATTTTCCCAAGTGTCCTTTTCCTGCACATGTCTCCTTGCTATGAGCATCAATGTTGATTAAGGTTGGTTGTCATTGATGTCAAACCTTGAAGAAAGACCCATAGCACAAAGGTTTGGGTAATGGACCCAATAATGTTTGATGTAAATATGACTCATTATTGTTTTGTCATGGTTGATAAGAAGTAAATATGGATGAACTCTAAAGTGGTCCCTTTATGGTGAAAGACCTCATGGGAAGACACTTTGTGGAGTAAGAGAACCCATGCTTAATTGTGGAATAATGAGGTGAAGGAAAGTGAATTTG
>SNQJ01S0013643.1:10961-30276 GCA_010110895.2 Picea sitchensis
AAGGGAAAAGTCAAAATTTATGAATGTTCTAGAAGGGAATCTTCTAGAAGATAAGGTGGCCTCCGATCGGTTTGGATCTTAATCGCTTCACTGATTTAGTGGGATCATCCTAATATCATCCATCCCTATTTCACCCTATATAAAGAGGGATCTCTCATGGAAAAGGATAAGGTTGAAAAGACTAATATTTTCATATGCATGAAGAGTTCTGCTACAAATTATACTTGAGATAGCTTTGCTTTAGTTCTCTAAGTCAGATTATGGATCTTTTTCATCAAAGGCATTGGAGCAAAGGTGTGTGTGTTGGAGAAAAGAGACATCGAAAGGGATCTTGCAACATCAAGGCATGGGTTGTATTCTCCACTTTCCATTTTAATATAATGTTGCAATACATTTCTTCCCCATAAAGGTGTCTTGGATTTTATTGTATAAAATCCTTGATCTTATACATAGAAATCATTGGAATATATATATCTTTGTTCTCTCTCTCTCTTTGTTGGTTTGTGTTTCTAAAAATAGGTTCACCATCCAAAAAATCCAAAGATGGAGCGATAAGGATGACACTAGAGAGGATCAAGCATCATTTAAAAGGTATGTCTCTCATTCCTCTCTGAACTAGTTTGTATGACAATGGAATATAAGGTGAAGTTTGTATTCTGTCTTGTTTTGTTCTAGCTTCCTGTGGAAGTTAGGGAGATTAGTTTGTGTCCGCACTTATCGATTTGTCTGATAACAATAGGATAGATACAAATGTTCTAAAAATTTCATTCAAATACAATATAGTTGGCATAACTATCGATGATATTGCATAGGATGTGCATTTGCGAGGTAGTCACCTGGATAAGTTTTTGGTACCAGTTATGAAAGACTTTGTCGTTGCAATCCTGATCAAAAAGGTCCCTTCTTACATGAAATGGGAGGAATCTGGGATAAATGAATGTTGGTCCACTCCTAGAATCACTTTCATAGCTTGGAGGGGGGCTCTAGAGAACCATAGCGAGAAGTAATAAGATCCAGTTGTAGTGGAAGTCCTTCCCAAAAGTCTATGCATCCAAGCAATCACCAATGAATTCATTGAGGATATATCGTTCCCAGGAAAGATGGACACATTCTAGACACTATTCGACTACAATGATGACACCAGGAGGGCACTCATCCTTCATACAGTTCCACAAGATTTTACAATAGAGGAGTTGGGTGGAAAACCAAATGGGCGAGTATTAATTTCAGAGATCACCACCACATGCGCTTTCCGATGCATGCTGCACTTTCCATATACATCATTCTGGTTAGTGTATTTTTCTATTAGTGATTTTTTAGGTTCCTCACCATGCATGGGTAACTCAATAACTTGATGGATGGAGGCTGCATTAACTAGATATTTTCCACCCAAAAAGAGGTATCCACCATGTAGGTGAGTAAGAAAGAATAAAATGTAGATAGTAACTGAACCCCCATAGCTAAAGTGAGGAAAGTCGACTAGGGATAGTATGTCATGTTTTTGAAGTGGTTTGGCCCAATATTGCATGAGAAATAGTTGCTAACCATCCACACTCTGAACAACCTTTTTGTAATTGTGAAATCCCAGGGTTGGAAATTGTACAGGGTCTCTGACATATTAGTCGATGAAGTGAGCATACCGAAGTTTCCCTATCTGATATCTTGTAAAACTAATATTTTGGGGTATCATTGTCTTTGGTATTTGTCGATCCTACACAACCTTTGTTTTTTTATGGGCCCGTAGATTTCTTGAAGAATCCATTCAAATTGTACCCACCGATTCCTCCTTGTTGGTGCCAATCTCTTGATGGAGGAACCCTAGTATTGAGATAGACTCCCCAACTATGCCCTTGCTCATCTCTTGATTTCCTCTCTCATTTCTAGGTAACTGTGAAATCCTTCTCATAGACTAGAAATAGTAACTCCCGAGGTTAAATGGGAAAATATTGATTTTGGAGGAGGAATTTTTTTGTCCAATTATGGAGGTATAATACGTCGGAGGTACACACCAAGTCATTAATAACTTGGAGTGTAGTAAGACCCTTCTCAAGAACCATTGGGAATATAATACCTATATTGTCTTTCCAACTTCTCCAGTCATCAATGAAACAAGAAGAGTGTTTAGTTTTGTGGCCACTGCCATCATTCTTATGTTTTTGACCCCCATCAGCTTTTTTCTTTTCTTCTCACTTTCATTATGCATGTATATTCCTTTTTATTTTTCAAATGTGAATAATCTTTGGATGGGATATTGGAATTTACTGTTGGTTATTGTCAAAATGGGTGAACCCCTCAGAACTGTACAACAGATATGTCAATCTGTATGGCTTAAAAATATTTATGTCGCCTTAATTTAAGTGTGATGTTGACAGATCCGTACATGCACAAGTTTGATTCTTCAGGGGAATTTCGCATGAATCTGGCACACCCCTACATTGGTCCACCGATGGTTAATTTGTTGTGGAAATACCTAGTGTGTCATGACTTTATTTCATACTGGACCAACCTCTTGGTTTCCGCCAAGGAGGATCTGCACTAGTTCCAACTAGATCTGGTGGAATCTATTAACTAACTATCATTTCCTTCAGTGTAGCTTGAATATTTACTCAATGGGTTTTAGAATAATGGAGTGGATGGATGAGTTATCTATTACAGTACACTAAATTTTCATATTCTTCCTGCACTCAAGTGACTCACCCATTAGTCTGATAGGAGCTCGGGGAACTAGACGGATAGAATTTCTTCTCGACAATATGCACTCAGATTTTAGCTATTGACTTCGCTCCCCCTGCTGCTTCTTTGCTTCCTAACACCTCTCACAAGAACACATGTTCTAATGGATATCCACCTCTGTTTTGAACCTTTTTCTTATTGAATCTCCCACAACTACCCATTCTTGGACGTGTTACTGATGTTCTTCCCACAATTTCATAGGTATGCCTATTAATACTATATCGAGGGCGCGTACCCATTGGAGTACACAGATATTACATCAATCCATTGTATGCGACCCATCGAATCGATAGGACCCAAATTCCTCTTCACGCACTTCAGTGGTGATCCGAGTGCATCTCCCTGTAGAAAATAAATCTTGTTCTTCCAACTCTCTATGGAATCCTCTAAATCAATATCATATCATTTTACATTCCTCCAACTCAACTCCCCATATTCTATGGGATTTATGTAATATTCCTTGTGCCTCATGATATTGTAAATATTTTCAATAACAGAGCTCTGCACATCCTCATCTACCAGCTCATTGTATCTATCCCCTTCATTTGGATCTAATGGAATGATCACGCATAGGGTGCTTATCTCAAATGAAATCTATCACTTCTTTAGATTCAACACAACATTGTTTTCAAAGGCCCATTCAATTCCAAGTATGGCATGGTATGGATCATAGTCATCCATGATTTCTATCACTTCAAAATCTACTTTTGTCTTCACCCCCTCGATGTTCACTTCAACTTGATCCAATCAACCTATAGGGTACATTCTGTACTGATTTTCCAACTGAAGATGAATGGGTGACCAAACCAAATTCAGATTACCCATAAATTCCCATCACTTCTTCAGCAAGATGTTCACATCAGAACCTAGATGCAACATGATGTAGTCCATCTTTTAACTTTTGAGTTCAACTGTCATCTTGAAATATATTGTCGTGTTTTTTTGTTTAATAAACTAGTATAAATCCCTTTCTAGTAGGGGGGATGATACAGATTTATCTTTCCCTTATTCCCCCATGCAGGTTTATAACATCTGCATCAACTTTCACGCAGTGTCAGGATCACTTAACAATTTTAGGAAACAATGAAAGAAGTTACTTACTTGTATTTCATGTCTGTTTCACAACCCATGTCGCATAATGCATCTTCTTGTGCCATGCACTTCAACTCTTCATGCATGTGTTCCTCTATTTGCCTTTGTTCGATGTGTTGCAACTCTTCTTGTCCATGAGATTCTTCTGATGACCTTTCCATCACACATTTTATTTCCTCATGCACATGAGTTTCCTCCAAATACCTCTACGTGGTGTGATGCAATTCTTCACGTGATTGGGCCTCTTCCAATGACCTCCATGTCTCTTAATATAATTCCTCATGGATTCAGTCCTATTCAAGTGACCTTTGTGTCCCACACTACAACTCTTCTCATGCTCTTTCTTCCTCTATGGCCCTTTGTGCATTGCGTAGGAACTGCTTATGCTGAACAACATCAAAATTAGGAGGGGGATGCTTTTCCTTTATTATCTTCCCCTCCAAACTTTGAGTCGATATTTCACCATGATCAAAGTACATCCTCATATTTTTTCCACCTTGGGTTATCACTTGTACATCAAATTTATCATCCTCTTTTTAATTCCCATGTGGCTCTACAGTCACCATGTTTTAGTGTGCCTTATTCTCTTCCCACTTCTTCAATAAGCTGGGAAAATCCTTTGTGACATGCTTGGGGTTATATAAGTACCCACAAAGAGCACATGGTTTTGTACAGAATCTTGACACATGGCCTATCTCACCACAGTTAAAACAAGCGGGGCGTCTACCTCCACCTCCTCCATATCCTCGTCCTTGATTGCATCCATATATTCCTATGGGACCTCCTTGATATCCAACTCTATCAACACCACCACATTCACTACACTTTTTTTCCTCCTGAACCAAAAATACATCATGGGTATGGTCTTGCATCAACTAGAGTGACCGACATTTGTTCACATCATGCCCCATGGATTTGCAAAATTCAAAAAATGGAGTATGATGCATCTTCTAATATTTATCCAGTGTTGGGAAATGAGGTGGTATATTCCCCCACTATCTACAAATATCGCACCATTCCATCTATGGTCCAGCTGGAAATGGATTTGGTGCACCCATCACCATATAGTTTCCCAATGTAGGACACTCATCTCTACTATTCCCTTCTGATCGACATGTTGTATGCCATATGTGATCACACACCAACTTTTATTTTTCCATATCCTACAATTGCATTGTCAGGTTGGAAAGTTGGGGTTGTACCTATGACAAACTTGTTAAGGTTTATCCTCCTCCTAGTGCAACCTATAGGTGTATCACAATATCCACCGCTTCTTCCTGAGTAGTCACCTTATGTTGGGTAAGAAGGACTTGGATATGGGGGAGAAACAAAACAATGAACCATTCACTATGTTGCACGTCATGAATATGAAACATCAACATATCCAACAATATATTGCACCACTGGTCATAATCCCACATGATTTCTCCTGGTTTCTACTTAATCTCCTTAATCTTTGTAGTGCATTGATATTATGAATTAGGATTCTAGAATTACTTAAGAAAATCTATCTTGATTTCTTTCATGGACCTAGTCTGTTATGTTGGCACAACATCCTTGTACTTCATGTACCACATCAGGGATCTATCCCTAAAAGTGGTCTCCAACTACATGATCTCCGATGCTTCATCTGTGATCCTCTTCATAGACCATATTAGCTCACAAGTGAACCAATTTTTTTCTGCATCATCCTTACCCGTCCCATGAAACAAATGTAGTATTAGAGTGTTATCCTAATTTTACATCCTCGACCTTGAACTATATCCTCCTGACTGAATGTTGTGTGTCAGGTATCTTGGTACTGATACTCTTCCTGGTGAAGTAGTACTTACTTCATATGCTTCTTCACTCTTATCTTCTCTTCTTTCTTCTCCTACTCTTGCTTCTACTCCAATCATTGCATTGTCTATTGTTCTTTATTATAGGTTACAAATGAAAAAGTGGGGGTAAATTCATCTTCTTCTAACATTTCTTTTGAGGGAACCCAGAGAGTTTCCTACCTGTAGACATGCAATTCCATCCACTAACACCAAATACACTTCCCCTCCTCTTGGGGGTCCATTATATTCCTCTCCTACCTCTCTTCCTCTACTATGCACCTCAACTTCCTCTGAAGTTGCAACATTTCGAAATAGCCAAGGGGTTCAAACTTCATCTTCTTGGCCCCTATTACCATTGCTACTAGTATCTCCATTGTATACACTACTCTCAACATTGTGCCTCTTCAATGACCTATCCTCATATGTGCTCCTCTCTAGCATAGTACATTCTCCCACACTTCCTCCTGGTGTGGCATCCTTTCTATTCATTCTAGGCCTGACTCCTTGTCACACACTACTTGTTATCTTATTTCCACTTCTCTATTCCACTTATCTTATTTCCACTTCTCTATTCCACTTTACAAGGAGTTATGATATTGTGAAGTTGGAGAACCCTCATGTGTTATCTAGAAGCCCGTAGAAGGTCAAAGAAATCAAATTATTCTAGAAGCTCCTAGAATATGTTGAAAACTTAAAGTGGTTAGTCATGGGTTAAGTGGTTGCAACAATAAAACAATTAAAAAAAATTAGTTTCAATAAGATGTGGAGAAGTTACTATTTATGGAGAAAGTGGATTAGAAGTGGATGAGAGGTCAAAATTGGGTTAAACCATAAAATAAGGAAGTTGGTTAGAGTTGGTTAGATGAGGAAGCTACTTGGAGAAGTATAAATAAGAGAGCAAGGGTCTCTTATGAGTATGATATTTATTCATATTGAATATCTGATTGTGAAAGGTTATTTGGCTAGGTATTATTGATAAAGAAAATTCACGGTAGAAAAAGTGTGGAAGAAAAAGTGTGGTATAAAAAGTGTGGTAGATAAAGTGAGGCAAAAAAAGTGTGGCAAAAAATCCATGGTAGAAAAAATGCGGCATAAAAAGTAGAAAAACCGCGGTAGAAAAAATGTTGTAGAAAAACCTCAGCAGAAAAAGTGATGTAGAAAAATCGTGGCAGAAAAAGTGCGGCAGAAAAATTTCTATGGAAAAAGCATGGAAGAATAATTGCGACAGTAGAACCACGATAACAGAACCGCGACAACAGAATTACAGCAACAAAATTGCGACAACTTATGGTATTTGGTTTATGGAGAGTATAGTGTATTTCTAGAGATATCGTGTTGGTTATCTTGGTGATATTGTTGAGAGTTGTCTTCGTGATTGATATTGGTGAGTAGATATGATTTGGATGATGAGATTGATATGACAGGTTGTGTGGTGCATAGGTAATGCACTTGTGTTGGTACATAATGTTGATATAGTTTGACATATTGATTTCTGTCTACAAGATGGGTCTTGTACTTGAGGGTTGGATTCCTCTTATTAGTTGGTATTAAGATTTGTAGGTTGAGTCTTTCATTGAGAGTTGGTTCTCTTGTGGAGTTATTTCTCTATTCAGTTGTTGCTGAAAACCCCCCCAAGGATTGTAGTCCGTAATATAAAATAAAATTGTACATATATCTTATGTTCCTTGCATTCTTCATGATGATGGTTTATTGATGATTTTTTCTKCTAAGATATGAGTACATTACAACTTKTTATAAATGAAAGTAATGGATGATGAGTAAATGGTGATTTCTAACTAAGGTGTTTTGTAAAGGAGTAAAAAGATCCCTACACTGATTCAYCCCCCCTCTTAGTGTTGTAGGTGTGTCTTGTTAGCATTCTTTAAATTCCCAGAGGTTGTCAGGGGGAAGAAGAAATTTAACAGAGGTAACTTACCRAAACCACTTCGAAACTGGGATCTAGCCCTACCAGTTTCAGAGAGGGATCTTTCTGTATGATTTAGATCTGTTTGGGTTTTAAGATATTAGTCTAGTTAAATGAATCTGGGTTTGTTTGTTTTGTTTATAATATGGMTGAAATATTGCTTTAAACATCCATTGGGCTATGGGTTATGTGTTAGGGATTGAGACCAGATACATATTTTATTAGGTTTCTCCACAGGGCAAGATAATGAAAATGTTGGATCTTTTAGAATTTAAGTGATGGAAAGACAGAAAAAGAGAGATAGTCAATCGAAATAAAGAAGAATTTAAGAATTTATTTATTACAATATCATAAGAATAACATTCAAATCATTAAAATCCAGAAACAAAATATTCGAGATAAATTCTGTACTTAAAATCCTTTTAAACTATTAGATTAGAAAACAAAATGATAACAAAATAGGATAAAGAAGTCGAATTCACACTTTGTATTTTCAATTAAGTAGTCTTTATCGACCAACGGTATTCGATTCAAGTTGACAGGAGGAGGGAGAAATTGATTCTCTTCAATCTCCGAAGATTTGGATTTGGGCGCCATTGATCCGACTGATACCTGCAAATCTAAAAAAAAGATGTTAATTGTGTTTACCAAGTGTTAATGGTGATCGTTGACTGAAGAAAAAGGAGAAAGGTGGATTCGGTTGCGTCTAGATCATAAACAATGCAATAATGGTGAAGAAATGAGATTAAGTGGATGAACAGGTTTCCGTTAGGGAGCGGATGACGGGTCAAATGGTTAACGGTCATGACGACTGCATTGATTGGCCAATAGATCATATCGGAAGTGAGGTGGAGGGAATTGAATGGCCAACGGATAGATGGAGGTAACATGGAGGGGAATGAGTGTATAACAGGTGGACGATATATGATGAGTGACAAGTAAGTGGAGGGTGATGTGTCGGTAGAGTAGTGGAGCATGACATATGGACGGAGGTAGTGGAGTGCGACATTGGAGTGCGGAGGTAGTATGAGYAGGTGGTTTGGTGGTTTTMTCGGAGGGGGTGTAGGAATTAAGTGGTATAGAGTGATGGGGGTCCAATTTAACAAGAATGTGCCACATTAGGAGGAGCCTGCTTAGGAAATACCACCTGCTCGGACCCCCCCCACCGTTAAAGGTAGAATGGTTGRGGGGCTCTRATATCCTCTGCCAGCCGTAGATCTGAGCACGCGCTAATGGATCACTGAGATTAACATGCCCTTTATCACAAATCTCCAAACATAATATATCACCACAAAACTTAGGATATAGATTTTTATGGTTTTTTCGTTGCTTCCCTTCCTTCATTTTTGTCACCAAGGGGTCAAAATACAACATTTTAACTCAAATAAAAGAATTTAACCAACTTAACATCAATTTTATTGAAATGAAAGCATACTAGCCTATATCCTACTCTAATCACCTAGCAAAATTAACCCATATTAGACTGTTGGGCTAAATAATTACTCTAACTTAGGACATTTGACCAAGTTTAAACTGTTTGATCAAACTTATTCACTAACCTATCTAACTTGGCTAAGATTAGATTGTTTAACCAAGTTTATTCACTGACCTATTTTCATAAATTCAAAGGAATTGACCATGGTTAGACACTATGAATCAAGTCATTCTTATTGCATGGGGTTTTATCATTTTTCTTTTCATACCCTCTTTTATTCTTTTCTATTTTTTATTCTTTTATTTTTCTTTTTCTTTTATTCTTTTTCTTTCTTTTCTTTGTTTTCTTTTTCTTTCTTTTTGTAAATCATTTACAGACTTAAATCTTATTTACAACACAAATGAAACCATCGGAAAGAATTTCTAGTCACCAGTTGATCTTATGAAACATAGGGTTATAACAGTGGCTCCACCTAGGGATGGTGCTCTCCTTGCGAGGTGCCAAAAACCTGCTACCTGATGTTTTGAAAATTCTTCTCCATTGCTTCTTCTGGAACTTGATTTGTTTTATTTTGAAAATCTGGTGGCACTAATCAGTGGCTTAGGGCCTTCTCTTTAGGCTTCAACCATCCGATAAAAAACAACTACACATAACATGAAAGTAAAAACAATTTGTACAATGAGGTGGATGGTTAAAAATCTTTATTCTAGTGGATCGTAATTCTTGAGAATCCTTCCATTGATAGGTCCTCCTGGCATATCTTCTCCATCAATGTTCTTGACTAAGAAAGCATTGTTTCCTCTATATGCCTGGATGATGTAATGTCCTTTCCACAAACTGTCGAACTTTCCATGCTTTCCCTTGTCTTCATTTCTGGAATCCCATTTCAGTACTAGATCACCCAATTTGAAATCATCTTCCTTGGTTCTTCTGTCATAAACCTTCTTGAAGCTTTCTTGGATTACCTGTGTCTGGTTATACACCTCCTCTCTAGACTGTTGAAGTTGGATCATTTGATTGATTCTCTTTTGAATATCATTAGTCTCTGCGTGTACTTCTTGCAACAACTTCATAATAGGAATGGCCAAAGAGGTGGGGAAAACAACATCAATCCCATTTACCAACTGATATGGGGATGTACCAATTGTTCTTTTTGTGGTCAACCTATCATCCCAGAGTGCATGAACCAACTTGTTGGGCCAAGATTTCTTATTTTCTTCAAACATATTCTTTATGGCATTCACCAAACTTTTATTTGATGACTTATCCATCCCATTTCCTTGAGGGTAATAGGTTGTGGAGTGCCCCAACATAATTTGGTACTTGATGCATAATTCTATTAGATTTTTTGATCTAAAGGCTATTTCATTATCAATTATGATATTCCTAGGACATAAAAAGTGAGACAAAATATTAGTTTCCAAGAATTTAATAATGACAGAGTCAGTGGATTTCCTGAAGTAGTCTGTAGCTGTGAGGATCCAATTATGATGGCCTAAAGAGGGTGGATGAATCTCTCCAATAAAGTATAAAACCCATTGTTGGAATGAAACTTCAATCGAAATAAGTTTCAGGGGAAAAGGAAACATTTTCCTTTTTCCTTTGAAAACTTGGCACTTGTGACAGGAGGTTACCTTTTTATGCACATATGCAAACAAGGTGAGCCAGTAAAAACTATCCTTGAGGATCTTGTTAGCAGTAGTCTTCCAACTTAGATGCCCACCATAATCTCCTTCATGGAAATCCTGTAATGCCTTTCCATATTCATCCTTTAATAAAAAATTAAGTAAAATGCCCCCAACATATTTCCAGTAAAGGTTTCCATCTAGAATACAATATTTCAATGATTTTAGTTTTAAGAATCTAGATTTAGTCTTAGTTAGACTAGGAGGAGCTTGTAAATTATGCAAGAAAAAGATGAGGTTTGCGTACCATGGAGAATTTGAGAACACCTGTTTTACATGTGGAGTCTCCTGCTCTCCCTGTTCATCAACTACAACTAATAAGTTTATATCTAAAGCATGAAAATTGGATTCAACCATCAATTTGGCCAAACCCTGACCCTTGATCAGTTTAGTTGGTTTGATTTCTATATCATATTCCAGAATCACAACAATCCACTTCCCTCTCCTACCATCAGGGTTATCCTGAGTCAGGATATCCTTCACCACTGCATTTGGAACATAAGCGATAGTATGAGAATGGAGAATGTAAACTCTAAAATCTTTTATTGCTTTTACCAAGGAAAAAACATGTTTCTCCATTATATTATAGTTCAGTGAAACATCTCTCAAAGACTTGATGAAAGAGGCTATGATCTGCTCATGCCCTTCACTATTTTTTTTGCAATAGTACTACTGCAATGGTGTGTTTAGATACAAAAGAGAATTAATAGAAATCATTAGTGTAATCTGGATTGATCAATATAGGGGCTTGTGTAAGCACATGTTTTACTTTCTCAAAGGACTGTTTAGATTCAATGTTCCACTTTTTTTTTTTTTTTTTTTTAAGCATATTTGTAATGTTCCTCAGCAGTTCTGCCAAATTGGATATGAATCTTCTCAGAAAATTTATTTTACCAATGAATGATTGCAATTATTTAATGTTCCTAAAGTGGTCTAATTTCTGGATGGCTTCTATTCTACTGGGGTCTATCTTAATTCCATCTTTAGAGATTATATAGCCCAACAACTTGTCCTCTTCTAAACCAAAAGGAGTTTTCTTGGGATTTAATGAGATCCAAAACTTTCTTCACTTTTCAAACACTCGTCTGAGGTGTTTTAAATGTTCCTCATATGATTTGGAGTAGACAGTAACATCATCCAAATATATGACTATAAACCTACATAGCTCATCCACAAAGGAATTATCCATTAATATTTGGAAGGTGGCACCAACATTCATCAAACCAAAGGGCATTTTCACATACATGAAAGTTCCCCAGGGTGTGGTGAAAGTTGTTTTCTCTTGGTCATCTGGGTGGAAAAGAACTTGGTTATAGCCAGAAAAACCATCTAGCAAAGAGATCCTACTGGACACAACTACCTTTTGTAAGATATGATCCATTTTAGATAGAGGGTAGTTGTCTTTGAGGGGAACCTTGTTGAGGTTTCTTAAATCAATGCAAAGCCTGATTTCACCAGTCTTTTTTCTGGTAAGAACCACATTGGAAACCCATTTTGAAAATCTTAAGGGGACTATTATTTTGGCATCATACATCTTTTTAATCTCTTTTTCAATTAGGGGTAGTACCTTTGGATTGACTCTCCTAAGTTTCTTCCTGAAAGGCTTATTTTATTCTTTTATTGGAATCTTTTGTTGTATGATACTTGTGTCATAAGACTTTAAATCCTCATAGCTCCAAGAAAAGACATCTACAAATTCCTTAAACAGTTCAATATATTTGTGTTTTTTCTTGGGGGGTAAAGATTTAGACATTTTTATCATTTTGGGTTTTTCCTCTGTTCCTATATTACATTCCTTGACATCCTTTCCACTAGGTTCAATCTTTGGCTTCTTTGCTACATCGTTGAAATCAAATAGTTCTTCTAAAGGAACCAAACTTCTAGGTAAAACATTATTTTTCAATTGCAAAATATCAAAATCTTCATATTTTTCATTTATTTCATCTGAATCTACTTTGTTTACACTATCCTTTTCTAAGTCTGACTTATTTACACTATCATCATCGCTATCTACATATATATTTGTACACTCAAAATCATTTTTAGACTTCAGGAAATCTTCAATTTTCTCATCGTTGCCAAATACTTCCCAATACCTGATGTTGTCTGGGACACTTGGTTTGCACTTTACCTCTACTATGTATTGGCGATTTGGATGGAAGGGTATTTTGCATGTGGCTGCTGAAGTAGCCAATCCATCTGCAAGTATGTTCTGTTCTTTGGGGATTACTTGTAAGTCAATTTCAGTAAAACATTCTAGAAAATCTAAAACAACATTTCTATAAGCTCTAAGCCTAGGGTGTTTAACAGCATAATCAACTTTGATTTGTTTGATAATAATTTCAGAGTCTCCTCTTACCATAATCCTCTTCGCACCAAGTTTCTTCAACAACTTCAAGCCGAGCATCAATTCTTCATACTCAGCTATGTTATTGGTGCACTGTAAATTTAAGTTATATGAGTGAGTTTTGGAATACCTTGCTTTGTGATTATGCAACCACACTCCAACTCCAGCTCCTTTGCTAACAACTCCATCAAAATCCATACTCTAGAAATATTCTATTGGTTCATCACTTTCTACTATCACAATTTTACTTTCCTCAGTGATTTCTTGATTCTCCTTCAGATTAGATGCATCATCTTCTACTTGTGAAATTTGATTATCCAAGTCACCATCATTGTACAATATGAATGAATCCAGATCAGAGTGGACAAAGTATAATGGGTAGTTGTGTGGTTTTTCCTGACTGTTGACCATATATTTCATCAAAGTATCTCTGTACAATCTTCACTGTTGTCCAAATACAATTATGGTGGCATAAAAAATATCTAACTGCAAAGTTCCCTTTAACTTAGCACCCCATGAACTAGATAATAACATACCATATTTCAGAGGAATGTCTGCGACCATGATATCCATGACCATGCTCTTAGCTGGGATTTGGGCCAGTGTAATACACAGATATTTAATCATACCTATGCATTTGACCTTCCTAGAGTCAAAGGAGTATAAGTCCTTGTAGGGCCTCGTGATATCAAGCCCCAACTTCTCCATCACAGCCTGGGGAATAAGATTGTGAGAAGCACCAGAATCCAGCATAGCATTGTGTAATGTCTTGTCATCAATATTCAGACTGATATAAAAAGGAGGAACATAACCAGTGTCAGTTTGTCCATCAACCTCAAGACCAAAAAGTAGCTCAGGCTGATCATCTGCAACATTTACAGTATCTGTACGTACTACTGGTTCAATGTTTAATTATTTTGTGCCTATTTCTAGTTCAATGATTAATGATTTGATCACCTATGATCTGTAATCATTTTTTCTCATTAGTTCTGACAGGGGAATAGGAATCTTCAATTTGGCTAATTCTCCTTCCAAGATGAAAGTAGTGGAAGGTCTGGTTTGGCTTTCAGAATCAGGTTTATCAGCCACAATTTTTTGTCCAGTAGTGTTAGGCCGACTTGTGGATGCGACCTCGATCTAAGATATTCTTGGTGAATATTCATGAGTATTCCTTGCATGAGTCTCTGCATTCTTCTTTTCAGGGCCTTTCTTAGGAGTAGTATATGAGGGTTTCTTTGCTTCAACAACTTTCTTATTTTGGTTGTCATCATACTTCTTGCTTCTTAAATTTTATTGTATGTGGACTTCCATTATGGCAGTTTCAAAGGCTTGGTGTTCAGATTATTCCTCTTCCTCATTTACCTTTGTCTGTGAAAGTAGAAACAGTTCCTATTCTTCCTAAGTGAGAAAAATGGACTCGTTGTCATTAACCCCCATAAGGTTTATGTGAATGTCTTCCAACTCCTCGATATCTCCTCCCCTTCATCAACATATTTTTCTTGCAGAGGTGGTATAATCTGCTAATCAAGACCCCTTTGTTCCCTTTGCTCTTTGGGCTCTCTCTATCTGATCTGGGGAGGGTTCCTTTTGAAATTTGGATTTCTAATCTGAGGAGTAGGTTGATTTTCCCTAGGTGGATTCCTATCAGTGATGGTTAGTCTCTCCATGGTTATGAATATGGAATCTATTTTAGCATCTGAAGAAGAAGTGGAAGGCTCTTCCTTGATTGTAACTCTTCTTTCTATTCTTTGCCTTACTCTTCTGGCTAATAAATTTGCTTCCACACTCACTCCACTTTTATGCATATATTCTAAGGTGGAAAAATTTCTTTCCCTCAGTTGGTATGACATATCAACATAAAATCCAATAGGGAAATTGATTAAGGCCAAAACTTGAGGAGGCTTGATATCAACAGGAATTGCGTTATAAATATCGTTGAAACAAATGCAGTAATCTTGTATTGTTTCCCCTTGATTCCTTTTGATATTTTCGTATTCTGATAAAACCTGGAGAGGGTTTTTCTTGACCTCTCATTTGTCGATAAAAATTCAGTGGAAATCCACAATATATACAATGCTTGCAGCCCATACTTCTTTGAACCATTTTTTGACCTCTCTATTTAAACTCTGTGCAAAAAGTATCATCTAGACATCTGCCTCACTGACTTCCTGCAAATCAAAGTAATCATTCATCTTATCATCATGTTGTTGTGCATTAAGAGGTCCAGTACCATCAAATTGAGGAAGTCTGGTTGGATAGTCATGGGGCATAGCATGTAGGGGAGCAACTAACACCAGGGGAGCATATCTTGCTGCCATTATTGGTGGAGGAGGTTGAATAACAACTTGTGTGATTATAGGAGAAGTGACATAAGACATAGAAGATGTAGGTCTGGGAAATGTAGAGTGAACTATTTGATGTTTGACAGAAGCTACAACAATAGTCAGGGCAGAAATTTCTACTAACTGTTGAAAGTGGGCTTTGTACAAAGCTTTATCGATATTGTATACCAGATCTTCTAACTTTTTAAACTCTTGAAGAAATCATTGATCAAAATTTGTGTTAGGAGAAAGTCTTTCAGGGGTTTTGGGTTGGAGGATGGTTTGATCTAAGACTGCTTCACTCACAAAGCTATCATATTTGGTTCTGAAAAGGCTTTTCTCAAAGGGTAGGTCAAAATCAAGATCTTGGATAGTGACAAGCTTCTCTGGGAGAGAAGTGGCCCTATGAAGAGGACTGTGACTCCCGTAACCTTCTACATTGTTTCTTTTTCTGAGTAACTTTTCTAGATCATCTATTGTTGTTGTAGGTTCTGGATTAGGGTGAGATCTAGTGTGGATTCTTTTAGGAGCCAGAACTTTAAATTTTAAGAAATCTAAACTAATATATACAAACTTCAACAACCTCTGAACATTTATCTCTTTGTAAGTTAGATTTTATGATTTGTTCAGAAATAAAATTTTCTTTATCCAGGGAAAATAAATCGTAGGATGGAAAGTTTGTTCAGTTCCCCAGTATGGTCGCCACTATGTTAGCACTCTATAAATTCCTAGATTTTTTCATGGGGAAGAATAAATTTAACAGCGGTAACTTACCAAAACCAATTCGAAACTGGGATCTAGCCCTTCCAGTTTCAGAGAGGGATCTCTCTGTATGATTTAGATCTGTTTGGGTTTTAAGATATTAGGCTAGTTAAATGAATCTGGGTTTGTTTGTTTTGTTCATAAGATGGCTGAAATATTTATTTAAACATCCATTGGGCTATGGGGTTTGTGTTAGGGATTGAGATCAGATATATATTTCATCAGGTTTCTCCACGGGGAAAGATAATGAAAATGTTGGATCTTTTAGAATTTAAGTGATGGAAAGACATAAAAAGTGAGATAGTCAATCGAAATAAAGAAACATTTAAGAATTAATTTATTACAATATCAGAATAATAACATTCAGATTGTTAAAATACAGAAACAGAGTATTTGAGATAAATTTTGTACTTAAACTCCTTTTAAACGATTAGATTAGAAAACAAAATGATAATAGAATAGGATAAACATTAACATAGAAGAAAACACCTCACCAACATCAACATCCAGGAATCCTGTGAAATCGCCTTTTTATTACTGGTAGATCTCTTCAAAAATATTACAGATACAACTCGCTTGGGCGCAAAGATCAACCCTCAATACTTCTAAGTCTGAATTATTTATAGAAAAATTACTTCTGATCTTGTCATTAATGATCACGATATGGTGGAGAGAAAATCTAACTAACTAGATTACATATTACAAAAAAGTAGGAATGCTAAATGATCCTCTTGAATCCTTGGTGTTGATTCTGAGAAAGGTGGTTGGTGATTCATCTTTGACTTGACTATGATTGTTCTTCATGTAGACTCGGATGTACACATCATCTCTACTCGATCAAATCACACATGTCTTCTCATCTCTTTTGACTAGGGATGGTAACTTTGAGTAACCTTCGATATACTTCATCCATCTCTGTGTACTTGGAAAAAATTGTTTTGGTGATGAAGATGTACTTTATCTCATGTTGGATGCTCAGGTCCAACTGCGGAGTTTCCAAGAATTCTTTTCCAATGATGCTTCCCTGTATGCCTGCAAACATAGAACCATCTTTTTCCACTGTGAGGATATTTTGTTTGTATTTTGAGAGAGTAATCAACTTGTCATTAATAACTAATAAACCTAGAAGATCTTTCTTGTGTAGAGAGTCAACCTTGCTGAAAAACCTCTGCACTCCAATATCCATCGTCTGGACTCTCTCCTCAAGTTGCATCATCAATCCCCTCTTGGTCAAAACTTTCTTTACCTAAAGGATAGTTTCTATCCTTTCCTCAATTTGCAAAGCCTCCAGTTCTTCTTTCGTTTTAGAATTTAATAACCTAATGATCTCATTTTCCTGTTTAAGCCTTTCACCCAATTCTCCTTTTATCTTGTCAATGGATTGTTTGATTCTCTGCACCATTTCATGTTTCTCGAACATAATCTATATGAGTGGACAAATCTCTGTCATGGATTTGCAGATGTCCATCCAAATGTTTTCCTTGGCTTCTGAGAGTGTCTTGGCCATGATTGTCTCCTTCTGCAGCTTCTGTAGTTCTTACTTAAGCCTCTGTGACTTGTGCATTTCAGTGTTGTAGCTAGACTGGAAAGTGAATTTCAGCTTCTGGAGGCTATGAATTTATTCTTGTAGTCTTTTGATTTCCTTTCCTTGAAGATTCATGTCTTTTGTTGACTTTTCCAGTTTCTTAAAGGCATCTGTGGATGTTACTGAGGTTGCTGCTAGAATTTCCTCTGTGGTGGCTATTGTTGTTGTACTGATCCCTATGAGAGGAATTGCATCCAATGGGATGACTTTCATTGGTGCAGTTTGTTCTTTCTCTTTCACTAATTTATCCATCTCGACCTCCATATCCTTGATCTACACATTTTTCTCGATGATTAATTTTAACATTTCTTCCTTGTGGCCTTCAGTCTCTGCCATTTATTTTGTCTGTGGATCTTCTGTGATAGGGATATTCAGTTGTTTCCTTAAGGATGATATATCAACATTCTTCTTCTTGAGGAGTTCTTTTGCTACTTTGACATTGGATGGATCATATCCAATTTGCAATACCAGTTCTTCTAGGGACTTGATCTTGTTATCCTTAGCCAGGGAGGATATCTTTTCTAGCTTGAGCTGAGACTAAACATTGTTTAAGGATACCTACAACTTTGTAGCAGTCATGGAGGTATAGGTCAGGGTGGAGAAAATAATTTCTCCAGTTTGTCTGTGCATATCCATTTGATTAGATGGATGCACCTCTTTGACATCAAACTCAAATGTTGACCTTTTATAATAAAAAAATTATTTGGGGTGAGGCACTTGTGCCTGCAAGAATTCCATGTGCATCCTCCCTTTCTCTCTGTCAAAAGTAGAGAGTAACCTATGTTGTGTTGTTGATGTCTACTTCCAGAATTGTGAATAGGTGTTGTTGGTCAACATCTCATTCTTCCTTTTGATCAGGTTATAATTCTCAAATATGCTGAGTCCTCCAGGCTCCTGTGAGGATTTGGTTGATAATGTGATGTCTGTTTGTTTCCTGGATGAAGAAGTGGACATCATTTGTTGGCTACCTGAGAAAAATGGTGAATATTCTCCCTTCATTACTGTGGTGGACTAAGTTTCTTCTCTTCCAGACCTGTCAGGTGTATGACTGGTCTTGGGTCTTTTCCTGTAAACTTGGAAGTATTCTGTTGAGACTTTTGTGACTAAGGGAGATTATTCTTTCCAGGGCCTCTTCTCTACTGGTACCTGTGGAGTACTTGCAGGCGAATTTTTTTGTTTTGTGTCTAGAAGGGTGTTTTCCTCCTATTCTGTCTGGTTCATGTATCTCTCAATCTCAGGTTTAGGCACATGAGCATAGGGGGAAATCCCATTCTTTAATCTAGTTTCTGCAATAATTCCACATGGATCATAGTGCCGAGGAAAAGTGAAACTGAACTTCATTTCCTTTAACATCTTATTGGCCTCTTCCCCGGTAGCTCGACTATTGCAAATAAAATAACCTATATGTCCCTTGATCCTCAACTACTACTTATTTTTGAAAGCCACACAATGAATATCATCATAGTTTATGATATGAAAATAGAAGGTTGACTTGTTATGCTATGCAAGCACCCTCTACTTCATTAAAATAAACTTTACAGGACCTTGCTTCATGTGTTAAAATATGCAAGATAAACTTATGTGTTAAGTTCATGTATCTTCTTGTAAATG
>SNQJ01S0013643.1:30286-42796 GCA_010110895.2 Picea sitchensis
AAAAAGATGTTCGCACCCTGTCAATGATTACAGTGCGAAAAGTTCGCACCCTAGTTGAATGCAGCATGCGGGAATGTATCATTCTCGCAAGAGAGTATATATGCAGCCTGCGAACTATCTTCAAAACATGATTTCTGGAAATAGATAAGAGAAACCCTCTTCAGGAAGGAGTTCTTTAATGAGGAGTTTGATTTGCTATCATCATGACATCACCATGTCATCATTACAATGACCAAAATTGTGGATAACAATAATGCCTCAAATATTTTCTATAAAAAGAGGCCATGGGTGCACTATGAATTCAAGAATCTCATTTTATTGTTATGGTACCTCTATTCTCATACAAGGAACCTATTTCCTTCTTGGAGCATACTAGCATCATCTCATTAAGCTATTCACTTCACCTTTTGAGGGAATAAGCTTGGATTTCTTCACCATTTACTTTCTAGTTTTCCATTTGTAGGAAGAGCTCTCACATAGGGGACTCAAGAACCCTCCCTTGGAGGAAGAGGGGATCCATAATTCCCCCTTTCTCTTTGGTGTTTTCCCACTAATATAATTTCTCCATTGGTGGCATGAATATTGGTCAATTGTTTGATTGATTTTGGTTCTAATTTCCTTATGCATTTTAGTTTTGTTTCTTTAATTATTGATATCTTAGTTGTTTTTTTATTTCATGTGATTGAGTCATTTGATTCATACACTAACCTTTGTCCTGTCTAGCAGGCCCAACTAGACTCGCAAGTGCCCTTCTTTTTCTCATTGGAGTGATGAAAATGAGACAACATATTGGCGACCATACTAGGGATAAGGTATCAATTTCCTCCCTATTTGGGTTTTTTGAGCACTTATTTTTAACTCATTTTCATTGCAAGGATCATAACTGGCCTAGCCTGACCTGCAAAGAGCTTGATTTGGAGTTGGAAGGGGATATCTCCACTTAAAATACCCCC
The DNA here is from genome assembly GCA_010110895.2 of Picea sitchensis. NCBI lineage: Eukaryota > Viridiplantae > Streptophyta > Pinopsida > Pinales > Pinaceae > Picea > Picea sitchensis. The sequence goes on from SNQJ01S0013643.1 coordinate 31,240, forward strand.
CGCGACACGTATTAGAACGTGTGCGAGTATTTCGGCCCAGAGACGTGCATTCCGAGCATTGTGCACCCACAACGCTGTGTTTTTCTACGCATTCTATGCATAGTGCACCCAAAGGTCTTCTGTTCACTGTGCACGCTGCACCCAATGCACCTCTCTATGAACTGTGACCCGCGCATCTGTCTAGAGTCTTGAAATTGTAAGAGTTTTTTGTGATTTTTGAAGGCCCCTAGCCTTCAAAATCTTGCTTTTATGCAATTTTTAAATGCACCACACTTAGATTCCCTCTCCACATGAAGGGTTAGTCAAAACATAGACACTTAGGAGGTTAAAAAAAACCATATTTCTCCTCCTTTTCTTTCATTTTCCACATGGATGGATTTTTTTGATTGTAAAAGTTAAGTTGAAATCATTTACTATCACATATATAAACACTTACATTGGGACCAAAAATCAAAATTCAATCATTGAGTATGCTCTTCTCTCGCACCATAGAGCGATCTTGAGAATCAAAAAAATATTGAGGGAATATTTCATCTCCCTTAAAACAAAATATTTAGGAGAGAGAAAAGCCCCCCTAGGGATCCTCTTAGTTTCTTTTCAAAACATTTTAAAATTTGTAAGGGCCCATACATGCCCACATGTTGCAAAGATTAGGATAGTTTTTGAAGCTACTTTCTTATTTTACATCACAAGGTGAGTTTAAAGATTATTGTAACAGGTCCATACATGCCCACATGCTTGCAATCTAGGATAGTTTTTTTAAGATTTCTTAGATTAAATCACATTATGGAGTTTAAAGGATTGGTAAGGACCCATATGTCCACATTATAGTTCTTTAGAGACTTTAAAATTCTGCAAGGTTGTACCAATGACAACTAGTAAGATAGGTAATCAAGAATTGTAAGGACCACAGGAAGTCCACATGTTGCAAAGTGACACCTAACTTAATACAAATTTGGCACATTTTATCACTTGCTCACACACAAATTCACTACTCACTCACATAATTTCATCTTTAATTCTGGAGGTTGAAGTAGGTTTCCTCCAAACGGATTCTGAAACATCCCACTATTTCTTGAAGGAATTATCCACTCCCACTTAATTAAAACAATATTAGTTAACACCCCCAATCTCTCAAACAACCACATCTAATTTTTTTCTAAAAACACTCTAAGTTTTCCTCCACAGGAGGTGCCAAAAGAAGTTTTTTAGTCTAGGTAGGATATCGGGGATAGGCATCCAAATAACTTCTCGTTATCTGGTTCTCACATCTTCAAACATTAGAAGTTTAAAAATAGGGAACTTTAAATACTCCAAGTCAAGTGTTCCTTACACCATAAGGCAGGAAGATACCCATGAAGGGTTGAAGGCTGAGGTCTAGTTGTTCTATGTGTTCCCCCTTGAGGCACCCACCTCTTGGAAGGGATCCATATCGTGACCCATTTCTGAGGTCAAAAATCTAAATGTCGCACTTTGACCGAGGTACCTAGTGACCAAATTTTAGGACATCTACCTAGGTGGAAATTGTGGGTTGTAATTGCACCTTGATTGTATTTTCTGTGGCTATTGGGAAATATTGCCATCTCTTTCGGGATATGCACCCTCTACCCCTTATTATAAATTATTATTTCATCCTTCACAAGTTCCTCTTCTGGTGTCTTCAGACCCCACTGTTGAGTGATATTGGAAGGTCCATTTTTATTTGAGAGGAAGGACGTTACATCTCTAGAGGACACAAGAATTTGTTTTTTTTGTTCTCCCACACGGAAAAAATCCACCTACCCACATGTATGCTTCTTTTCAATTGATTTATGTATGATGCTCTCTTTATTACATGCGATTGTGAGATATATTGTGAAGGTCCATATTATACAAGTCTCTTTTTCATTTGCTTCTCTCATTACCCTTTTTCACAGATTCCACTTTACTAGTCGGACATCATAGGGGACCAATAGCATCCTCATCATTCCAGACGCTTGCAAAATCTCCCTCCTATCCTAGGAGGATTTCCTAGTTTCACCAACTCACCGACCCAACCATCTCACACACCTATGAGTGCTACCATTTTGGGCTCAACTTTACTTGGTTCCACTTTACTTGGGTCCACTACCCAAGGTCACCCATCCACTAGATCTCCTTCACAAGGAGGCAAAGGGTACACTTATTCCCAAGGGAGAAGCACACCCCCACCAAACCCCCCTCAAGGGTCAGGTCCACTACCTGCTAACACCATGGCTAGAACTAATCCTCCACCAACACTCCACATGTTGTATTTGGCCTCCCTCAACTTACCATATCTGAGTAAGCTCACAAATTATCCTATATTGCATGACCCCACATGGCCTGCAATGCCTACCAAACTACCTTTATACATTCCCAAGTTTGAAGGAAAGGAGGGAGAAGATCCTGCCAATAATATCATGACCTTCCACTTATGGTGCTCTTCAAACAATATCATGGATGACTCCTTCCAATTAAGGTAATTTTAGCGCACACTCACAGGTCCATCAGCCAAGTGGTATGTGGACAAAAAATTAGGGTCCCATGTGACTTTTGAATCATTGGCCAAACCATTTTTAACCTTCTTTAAACTACCATTTCGTCATGACAATGGTCTCAAACTACTTTCTGAGTTTAAACAAACCTCAACCACACATATCATCGACCAAATTCACTAGTGGCGTCGACGACGTAGTTTATGAAAATCAGAAACCACCAAAGAACAATGCCTCGATTGGTTTCTCAGATCACTTGTCCCTCTCCTTGCCAAAGATGTGGCCTCCACCTTCCCCAAAACTGAAGAGGCAGTCATCAGCAAGGCTCAACAGTATGACCTCATTTATGCTCAGTCAAGATACTTATACACAGTACTACCTAACCACATGAGACTCGTACCATTCGACTGGGACAAACCTGGGATGTCTCACTCAAGGGATGGATTGATTGGTACCACAACACACCAAAAACTGTACATCCAACCACCACCCATGTATGGTACTCCCCAATATCCACTGATGTATGGAGGACCCCCTTGTTACCCTCCCCTCCCTTTTCAACAACCATACCCTGCTTTCCTCCCTCCACCCATGAGTGGACCCTCGCCAAAACCCATGATGCACCAGACTGTTCAACCAAGTTATGGTACCCCTTCTACCTCAACTTACACCCTGAGCACTAGTGAAAGCGCTACACCTTCCTATGTACCCTACAGATCATTACCACAAAGTAATATGTACTTTCCATTTCTTGGTCCTCCACAACCCATTTCTCCTCCACAAGGACAACCACACGCTAGGGTTAACTTTGTTCAACCATCTCCCATTCAACAATTCCAAAATTTTGAACAACTCAATACGGAAAATCTGGCCCATCATCCAAATAATGCCAAAAAGAAAGGAAAAAATTGAAACAATAATAACCCAGGACTAGGGGGAAACAACCCCCAACAAAACCAACCTGCCGGGGGCAACCAAAATCAGGGCAACCAGAACCCCCAAGGGGGAAAAAAAAAAAAATTACAAGGGAGGAACAACAACAACAAACTCCAGACGAACTTCCCTTGTGCCCTTTGCAGTGATCATGGTCATTATACACACCATTTCCCCCAAATCGCCGACTTCAAATAGATGAAAGATTTGATGAATGCACCACGCCCTCCAACGTCGCCTACCCCTCAGCAGGCCCCACAATAGTATTTGCAACAACCACCCCCGACTATGTTGCAAAACCCTATTCCACACCAAGGTGTGATGAATACCCACCAGGAGATGCATCTTGCCCCACCACAGATGGGAGAGTATCAAAACCCTAGGAATCCTATGGATCGCACTATCCTCCTCACTAGCGAAGAAGAAATTCTTCTACAAACACGTAGTCGTCAATACAACGCACCCCCTGAATATACTCCCACCACTTCAGAAGTAGCTCTAGTTATAGCTGGACAACCTTTGATGATTTCATGCCCCAACAATGAACCACCCATTTGTATTCCTCGCATCCCGTTACGACAGAATGTCAACAACCCTTAGGCTAGGGCGACACACAATTATAGTCTGGTCGATGAGTTGGTGCAATATCCTGTAGCCATGTCATTCTTGGAGGTCCTCCAAACTTGTCCTACTCAACGGAAATCATTTCTTTCTGCCTTGGGGACAGTTTCCCTACTGATACTAGACTCATCACATTTGATCTAGATTGTGGGGAACCTTGTCTCCCTGCTTTGGTAGCTTTCCAGATACCAGTCAAAATTCAGAACATCACAGTTCATCGATGTATCATTTATGAAGGTGCATCCACATGCATCATGTCCAAAATGGTATGGTAGAAACTTGGCTCCCCTGAGCTAATACCATCTGCCATCACTTTGAAAGCTTATGCTGGACGACCATCCTCTTCTAAAGGGATCTTTCAAAATGTCCCCATTGAACTCGGGGGAAAAACCATTCTTATTGACATTGAGGTCATCGATGCTCCGCTCGATTACAACATCTTGTTTGGAAGTGGCTACATGTATGCTATGAAGGCTATGACCTCTTCTGTGTTTCGAATGATGATGTTCCCCCACAACGGGAACATCATCACCATCAATCAAGTTTCACATTACGATCCTAACCATTCCTCCAACATCGATAACATCCTACCTCTTGTCCACACTAATTCCGATGCCTACCCACTCATAGAGATGGGCCCTGACATTTTCAAGGACCCATCCTTGTTGGGGTCATACCATGGAGCACCACCTCTCATACACTCCTCAACACAAGTTTGTGTCGTATCTTCTGATGGAACTGAAACTGGAGATACCATTCCTCCCACAGAGACTTCTCCACCCCTCAATGTCCCACTATTTGAATAAATCCTACCTCAAGAATTACCTAAGAACCCTACAACACCACTTACCCCCGATTTCACCCGTTCCCAAGGGAAAATCCTGGTTTGGGAGACAATCCCCCAAGCCATCACTCAAATCCCCTTCTTCTACCCCCCACCAGGTGTACAAACTTTTCAGGTAGCCGCAACTCTTACCCTTCCCAACATGGTGCTTGTCATTCCGGTATGGTATCTACACCCACCCACGATGGTTCCTCAACCCTCCCTCCCTCCCCAAATAGACGGAATCTCGATGCAGATTCTAGTACTAACTCCAACCACACCACCTTCACCCCCACTTGCCATCACCCCCTCCATATTTGGGGGAAGACAAAAGAAGTAGGATCCCACTGCTCCACTTCCTCCCTAAATTCAACCTCCTTTCACACTATGCGAGAGAGAAGGACACCTCACAAATAGATGTCCCTCTCTTCCCGAGCTACACAATTTGTTCCAACTCTCTCAGGAAACCTCCTTGCTCATCGCTTCACCAAGTACACCTAGTACTACCACCACGTCCCCTACTACCGGAAGCAAAGGGCTGCAAACCAAATTCACATGTGCCATCTATTTAGAGTACGACTACTACACTCATCATTTCCCTGTGCTACCTCAGTTTCGATAGATGCTAATGACAATATGCCAAAACTTTCAGCAAGACCCCTCTCCACCCATGTCATCAAGTAACCGATTCACTAACATCCATTATGTCACAACCTCAGTCAATGAAAAAATGAGGTTCCCTTTCTCTATTTGTGAATCACTTGATCATTTCACATACCAGTGTCCTACGATCATTGAATACAGGCGTCATCAAATGGCCCTTATTCGAAATCCTCCAACCACCTCACTTCTTGTGATGCAAATGAGTCCCCCTATTCCATCTCTAGATATTGTCCACATCACCTCCCCTGAACCCGAGTCACTTCCCAGCCCTCCATGATTCATGGATAGACTATCTAAGTATTTCCCCCCAAATCCCCCCAATTCTCCAGTTCATTTCCCTCAGGAAATTTTACCCCCAACCATAGTTTCTAACCCACAGTCTCTAGACATTTGGTTTATGTCAAGCACGCCATCGCACCATAGTTTTGATACCCCCTCTACATCTTCACAACATGAAGATAATCATGCGCTGACAGTCACCAATGTTCCTTCCCCAGATCCTTTATATTCTCGCATTTTCCACTGCGATGAAGATATCATCAAAGAACTAAATACCCCTGATTTCCCATGGAATGCACTCCATCACAAAGCACTTTTTCTCTCATAGGAAGCCTTTGAAACTCTTATCCAAGGCTCCATATGTGCAATCAAAACCAAGGATTTTATTCCATCCGGGTATATAGAATGGTTCAACAACCCTATCCCTGCCCCATATGATTTTGAAGAAGGAAACATGGCCAACATTTACCCCACTATCAAAATTGACATTTCCATCAAACCAAGAATCATAGAGGAAATCACCATTGGCGTCGCATGCTCCCGTGAAGAACTCATAACTTACAAAGCTCTCTTTTAGGAATAACAGGATATGTTTTCCTGGTCATACATGGATATGCCTGACCTCAATCCTTCTATCATCGAACATCACATCGACACATGGACAAATATCACACATGCCCGTCAAAAGAAATTCCCACTGTACCCATCCAAATAAGCAACTATCACAGCCAAAATTGATAAACTACATGCTGCAGGGTTCATATACCCCATCACATACACATCATGGGTTTCCAACCATCCTCGTTAACAAAAAAAGGGAACTATTCACATTTTCACTGACTTTCATGATCTCAACCATGCTTGTCCCAAAGACAACTTACCTACCCCTTTCATCGACCAAATTATCGATGACTGTGCATGCCATGAGGCTCTATCCTTCATGGATGGTTTGTTTGGCTACAATCAAATCCAGATCCATCCAACAGATCAATATAATACCGCATTCACTACCCCATGGGGTAATTTTTCTTATCGTGTCATGCATTTTGGACTCAATAACGTAGGTGTGACATTCCAATGGGCCATGACTTATGTTTTCCATGATCTCGCTCACATCATCCTTTCTTACTTGGACGATCTCCCTGCTCAATCCAGGAAACGAACTCAACATCTAGATGACTTACGAGTTGTCTTTCAATGGTGTCATCAATACAATATCCACTTGAATCCTCTCAAGTGTGTATTTTGCGTCACCGTCGGATGCCTCCTTGGGTTCATCGTTTCCCAACACGGCATCACTGTGGACCCCCTCAAAGTCCAATCTATCACAGAAATTCCACAACCTCAAAATTTATGCCAACTGCAGAGCCTACAAGGCAAATCCAACTTTTTGTGACGCTTTGTCCCATATTACACCACTCACGTGCATGGTTTCCTTCGTTTATTGCGTCATGATATCCCATTTCGATGGGATGAACATACCCAAACTTATTTTGATGATTTAAAAGTGGCACTCTCCAATGCCCCTTTGATTAGTCCACCCGACTATGATCGCGAATACATCCTCTACTTATCAGTCTCAACCATATTAGTAGCAATATTTCCCGTCCAAATAGGGGATGATGGCCGTGAACATGTTATTTACTACATTAGTAAAAACCTTTCAGGACCACCCCTAAAATACAATCATGAGGAGAAAATCACCCTCGTAGTTGTCCTCGTAGTTCATAAACTGCATCATTATATCTTTCTTCGCACTACCAAAGTCGTGGTAGATTCCAACCCCATGCAGTACTTTCTTAGTCAAAAACAAATTAATGGAAAATTTTCCCGATGGATCATCATCCTTCAGGAATACGACCTAGAGTTTTCAACTCCCAAAAGCAAGAAAGCACTCATTCTTGCCGAACTCATCACGACGTTTCCCTTAGATACTACAAGTTCACCCATCAATACAGATTTTCTCAACGAACACCTCTTCTACATCCCCTCGGATGACACCTGGTATGGAAACCTTCTTGTCTACCTTCAGACACATAATTTTGGGTCTCACCTCTCTTGAGACGATTGCTGACGCATTCTCCATCAGGCCCCTCACTACCTCCTCATTGCTGACATTTTGTTTCGACGTGGGATTGAAACCATACTCTGTCGATGTTTGACCCTTGATGAAGCATACAGAGTCTTGAATGATTTCCATAGTGGTGCCTGCGGTGACCACCTCTCAGGGATGTCCACTACCCATAAAATCATTCGAGTGAGATACTTATGTCCCACATTGTTTCATGACTGCATCCACGCTATCAAGCAATGTCACAAGTTCCATCTTTATGCAAACAAAGAACGAGCACCGCCTTCTCTTCTACATCCAGTCATCACTATCGACCCCTTCTGCAAATGGGGCATCAACTTCATGACTTGCAACCCTCCATATAGAAATGGACACAAGTACATCATTGTGGCCGTCGATTACTTTACCAAATGGGTTGAAGCCATGCCTACCTTTAACAACACCGGTGACACAACAATGCATTTTTTCTTCAACCACGTCATTACCCACTTCAGAGTCCCACTACAGTTAGTCTCTGATCACAGCAAACACTTTGAGAATGAGATACTCGTCGAAGTCTTCTTAAAGTTAGGCTTCTCCCATGAGTTTTCCTCCCCATACTACGCTGATTCCAACGAATAGGTCGAGGTTGTTAACAAAGTCCTCAAAACCATGTTGTAGTGCACTATTAACAAACATAAGACCAACTGGCATCATATGTTGTTTTCAACATTATGGGTTTATCGCATGGCAGTCAAAACCACCACCATTTTTACACTATTTCATCTCGTCCATGGGATTGAAGCCACCCTCCCCATCAAGAGCGAAATTCCCACCTTACGCACCACCATCGAGCTATTACCTGACACTTCTCTAATGGAGCAACGGTTGCTGAACTTAGAGTCACTAGATGAAGATCACAGGTCTTCATTACAAAACAATGAGGTAGGTAAAAAATGGTTGAAGGCCACCTTTGACCACCATGTCAACCTTCGCTCGTTTAATGAAGGAGACCTCATCCTAGCCTATGATATCTCTCACGATACCCTTGGTCATGGAAAATTTGAGTAATTATGGAATGGACCCTACATTGTCCAACACTGCTTCACTAAAGGAGCATACATCCTGACATCTCTAGAAGGATATCCTCTCAAAGAACCCGTCAACGGGTTGTACTTCAAGAAATTTTAACCCTGAGCGTAGTCATTCTACACTAGGATTTTTCTTTTTTGTTCACATTTGTAAAGTTTTTAGTCTTCTTTTTTTCCTCCATGCCTTATGTATGATCTACCATTTGTGTTATTGATAGATGTCTCCTCCATCATCCTACCACATCGATTACGCTAATGGAGCTAGCCGCTGGACACAGAATCTCACTTTAGCCGGTTGGGCCCTCTATACCCCATCACATGAACTGCTCCACTCCAACGACATATGTTTGGGCTCAAAAACCAACAACCAAGAAGAATACGCAGCTGTCATTTACCTCCTCACCAAGGCCAATCATCACCACATTTGTCACCTCAACGTCTTATTAGATTCCCATGTTGTCGTCCTACAAATCAACAATGTGTATCATGTCCACGATCCTTGCCTCTTCCGCAAATACCTGCAAGTTAGACTCTTATCTTGACATTTTGATTCAATTACATTTACACATATTCCACGACAATTCAATCAAATAGCATACAATATGGATAATCTAGTGTTAGAATGGCATATATCACATCAATACATCATCAGACATACAAAAATCATCAAAATTCCATCACAGCATATAGATTAGACATCATAAAAAGAATCACAAAAACACCATCACATGTGAACATTACAGAGATCATAAACAATGTATATCCATATATATATATATATATATATATATATATATATAACGATCAATGTATCATCAATGTTTACAAAATGGTACAAACTGTACGTATCTCGTAGGCAAGTGAACCCCCCTCACCCCTATGAGCACAAAATATGTGTCACACTACCCTATACCATGGGAACACAGGCCTATATAAATACAAAAAAAATATACATCAAGCACTCATGGTGCCTCTATAACACCACCACCAGGTCCTCTATCTAGAGGAGGTGCCCCACCAGCTGGGGGTTCGCCAGGTCTGGGGGGCAGTGGCCCAGTCATAACTTCCCCTGCTACAGTTGATCTACATATCAGGGTCCACAACTCTCTCAGAAGGTCCACGCACTGCTACAAGACTCCCTCATTCTAGATCTGAGTCCACATGCCCTTGGGCACTCCCTGTAGCACCACCTCCAACTGACGGTGGAAGTCCTCTAACACTCCATCGACATTTACTGGAGGAGCATGTGATGGACCTACACCGGGGTCATCAAATATACAGCTCCTTCCAGCCCTTGCATCATCTGCTGGCCTTGCACTAGCCTCATCCCTCTGGTGTTTCTCTCCCACCTGTGGAACTCTCACTGGCCCCTGACGAGATGACTTTACCACCACCTCTGCCTCTTGGCCTCGCGGCCCCACATCTGCAAAAACACAACCAAACGATAGCATCAACATCCATCCATAATATAAACATATGTTAGACTATCAAAATGACAAAACATAAAGTACACCAACATACCTCTCTGGTCCCAAACCTCCCCAAGAGGTAACACCATATTTGGGTCCTGGTAGTAGTCCATCCCACCATACGGGTACTGCAGTTTAATCTATGGCATCTGGCACCACACACACGCTAAGGTAGCCGTAAAATAATGGCCACCCTCCCCACCTCCATGCCGCACAAAAATATATTACCACTGCATTAGTCGTGGCTCCCATGCCTCAGCCACCAACAACAACACCCTAGGGAGAAACATGGGAACCCTATCCAAAAACCACGCCACCAAGATCGATCCAAAGGAAAAGTCACTAGAGTCGTCAGTCCGACACTGGTTAATGTGCCCAATCATCTTGGCATGCAACAACAACCCCGAAGTGAGGGAGTCCCCATCCAACACTCTCTGCATGATGACCAGATGACCACCATTGATCCGCTGCATCACCAAGGACCCGTAGATCCTCATAATCATAGCAGTGATGCACTGATGTAACAAATCATCCATTGCCTCGATACCGACAGCCAAAAATGACATAATTTTCGGTCCCGAACAATACCTCCGTGCCACATCTGCCAAGTGGACACCCACTGGAAACTTGGGATTAGCAGGTAGGGCCATTCCCTGAAAAGGGAGCCCCATCAAGAAATAGACATCCTCCCTCGCAGAGAATGTCAATTTCTTTCCCCACACAATGAAACACTACAGATCAGTGTTCCACATCGAGATCAAATACTGCAACAGGTACTCATGTGCCTGTATCAGTGGGCAGTCGAAGAACTTCAACAAACCATAGTTTTCCAAAAGTATCTGGATTCCCGTCTCATCTCTCACTGCCTCCTTGAGGCGCTCCCAGTCTCTCTCTCTCTAATGGACTAACATACTACGTTGATCCCTTACTTTCACACACACAACACTTAGTGTTGCTAGGTTGCTTAGTGTTGCTACGCTGATCACCTCTACTGCATTTCGGTACTGTCACCTGGTAGCACTCTTGTAACACCCTGTTTCCCCCAGTTTGTAAAAATAACTATACTGGCCAAGAACTGTGGCAAACTCAAAAATGTGAATGTGTGATGTGAATGGACCTTGTGAAAAAGGTCG
>SNQJ01S0013643.1:42898-56785 GCA_010110895.2 Picea sitchensis
GGCCCCGAATTAAATGACTCACTAGGATTGGTAGGTAGATGGATCCTCATGAGTAATGAGGGATGGGGGGGGGGGTGAACCACCCATCCATAGAGCTGTCAATCCTGACCAATGCGAGGGAAATCATGCCATACACAACCTCGCAAGAGGAAAAAGGCGTGAGGGAGAAGCGAGAAGGGGGCAGACACGAGGGAAGGCAGGGAACTCTGGAAAATACAGAGTGAGTGATAGCAGAGAAGGGGGAGAGTAACCCTCATTCTCGTTCACTGGAAAATAGAGACGCAGTCTCGCAGCATCATGGTCTCAGCTCAGGGGTGGCTAGTGGTAAATCCTATCAGAATTGCTAAGCCTACGGTTGGGTGGAAACGAGCACCCCTCTCAGCAGTTGCACCCACTTCTGGTGTTATTTCTGATAAGTGTTTTACATATTTCATCTTGAAATTTATATGCTGATATGTATGCTCATAGTATGTGTAGTTTTATGAATGGTTTGAGTATAAGACTTCTTGTGTAGTGTTTTGATTTAGAAATGGTGGTTGCACGCTTATAACGGAAATACTACATATGGATTATGTTTTATAAATCACTATTTATACACATATTGAATTAATTCAGACTTCAAGTCTATTCTCGAGAAATCTATACCCTTATCTGTCTTAGGTAATACCCTGGATAGATCTCCCCATAGAGACACCCTTCTTAGAAATCTCACCAGGAACCTGGAAAAAGGATTTGAAGGCACAAGTCTTAGTAACCCTGTACAAGGAATAATGATCCTCTTGAAATCTCAAAATAGCAGCAAAGGAATATCGTTTTCACTTCGCAAGATTCATCAAGGAGGCATTGGACGGTTGGAATTCTCCGTGGAGAATTCGCGAAGTCCTGAGAGCCGTCAGATCTTGCAGAGGAGCAGGGGAGTTACGGTAAGCCTATTTTCAAGTTTTAAGTTTGGGAGAAATTGGACCGTAGGATTTGTGTCCACAAGAACCGTTGGATCACTTGTGAAATCTCATTTCGTGGATTCACGAGTTGAAGGGTTAAAACCCTTGCCTCAAGATTCGTGAGGTCGCGAAAGGCAAAGTCCCAAAGGGGAAAAAGGATTTGTGTGAGCCAGTTATTGGTGAATTGCATCGGAACTCGGTATTTCGGGGTTTCGTGGGTTGAAGAACCGAAAGCTTAGCATCAGGATTCGTGAAGTCGTGAAGTCTGAAACTCCAAAAAGGCGGGAAGTTTCGTTGTGGGACCCACATTGACGACATGTCATAATTTCGTCATTTTGGCATATCGACAGATAGGAGGTTGAGAATTTTGTCCCGAAAGTCCCGAAGGGGCGAAAGAATCTAAGTCGTTCGTCTAAGAGTGGACACGTGTCGCGAGATCGCCCATATCGGGGATTCAGACACCAGGAGTGATAGAGGGAAGTCTTTCGACCTTGCGAGCGGTGAAGTCACGAGAGGATCAGGACCATCCATCTGGGGAGGACAGGTGGCAGAGATCAAGGAATCTCGCAAACTCGGAGATTCGCAAGGTAAGAGCCCAAAGGTTGGGTGCTCCAAGCCGCGAGTGGCGAAGTCACGAGGAGCGGAGACAGCCATTGGATCCAGAGAATGGGAGGACCGTTGGATCAAGAACCCCATCGCCTATCACGTGTTCGGGAGTTCGAAGGTTGAAAGGAGTCATTTTTTACTTCACGAGTAGCGAAGTGTCGAGAGCTAGGCATGAGAGAACACGTGGAAGAACTTTAAGGTAGGGCCCACGTGATTGATAGGTGGACACGCATCACCTGGAGAAGGGAGTCAACGCTCCATTTACTTCTCACATCTCGGGGATTCACGGGATAAGAGCATGAGAGCTCAACCCTTTGACTTGCGAAGTCGTGAGTAGCGAGGATGCAAGAGGGAAAATAAATATCGCTTCTCGGGGGTTCATGAAGGGAAGTTGCCAAGATTTGACACAACAACTCGTGAAGTGGTGAGTTGCGAGAAGTGCGAAAGGAAGGTCAACCTTCGCTGACCTTCAAGTCTTAGAGGATCACACAAGGAAGGAATGAGAGTTCAACCTTTGAACTCATGAAGTGGCAAGTAGCGAGAGGAGCTAGCGTTAAGCTTAGCTGGTTGTCACCCGAGGTAGGTACTGATAGAGGAAGAGTCAGGAGTTTTGAATTGCGAACTCGCGAGATTGCGAGTTACGACAAGTACCTTTTGGGGTTAGGCCTTGGTCATAGCACTGTGGTCGCTCGGAGAGGGTGGAGCTTGGGCCTAGTGTTTCTCGCATAGGGAGGCTTCCGAAAGGACCTGTGGATTGATTGGAAGGAGATTCCAGCTGGGAATCAAAAGAAGTCGTTTCGGCTCATAAAAGAAACTAATCGATCCTTAAGATCGGGAGGTTGCGCAGAGACTCTGTCGAGGTAGATTTGGTGTCTGCAGCTTGTGCTAAGCCCCGTAGGGTTTTGGGGATTTTGATCCTCGAGAATTCGACGAAAATTTTTGTTTTCCTTAGTGGGTATGTTACAACTCTTCCCCACATGATTTTTCCTAGTCATAGTCCCCTTTACCACTTCGATAGGCATGCTGCTTTCACCACTTAGGGATGGAAGTCCCGATAGTCTTATGCATTTACGAGAATCATCCACATACTACTTCTCCTCATTTTGCTAGATTTACAAAAGGAATCCTATCTTATTCCATCATGGTTCTCATTTGACCGTGCCTCCACAGTATCATTAACCCTCCATTTAATATAGAATCAGTTTTCCCATCTGCAGTTTACACTCCATTCATTTACCTCATACATAAACCCACCTATGGGGCCCCCACCCTCCACTAGTTCTCCACACAACTTGCGCCCTCACAGGCCAAGCCATATTGCAATGGGGTACCTATTTCTGTATCTACACACTTATCCCAAATTATTCTGTATTCATTTGGTAATTGTACAAAGCCTTTGTTTCCATCATTTACATCGCTTTTTGTTCTCTCCTTTAGCGACCTTATTTTTATAGAAAATCATCCCCTATCACCCTTGGTTGGGGAATTAATTACCTTCTACTCTTGTTGACATCGTCCTTAAACCTCGAGTATCCCATAGTCCATGTACCCCTGATCTCTGATTTTGTCCACTTTGTCATGCCTCTAGAACAATTTAACCCACGTCTAGTCGTCCCCCTGACGCTAGATCCAGTTTGACGGTTGTTTCCACTCATATTTCACATATATCCCCAACCAAGGGCAGTCTTGAGTCTCACTGCATCTTGAATTCATCCAGGTACCTCATGAGTTTGTTATCTCATCCAATGGATTTCATGAAGCCCTTTTCTTCTTAGAGTCGTGTCTCCCTTTCTGTCGACATCATCATAGTTTCTAGAAGGGCGACAATATCTTGACTCTCATTACCTTTACAATGAGGAGTCTCGGACGACACAGAGAGAACCATCATTTATCTCTATTTTCATTGACCCCCATAACTTTAGATGTCAACACACTCTCATGTTATGATGGGTCTTACTATGCGACTATTGAAGTTGTTTTATACTAGACGAAGACCTCTGAATTTTCTAGGCCATTAATGCCTATGAGTCATCAACACTTCTTACATGTATCATTGTCTCTGTTAAGAGTATGTTCACCATCATAATTTTCCTCTGCCATTATCAAGCCACCCCGGAGGGTGCTATAGTTATCTACCTCAGCATACAACTTCAATTACTATCAGACATTTTTGAGTTACATGACATGAGCATGGGGCGTGCCTGCCTCATTTGTATACAACTTTTATTTCCCCTACCTAGAGAAAGGTTTGGGTCCCACAGGTTTTCCTCTCCCTCCGATGGGTTTCTCTTTCAGTTCCTCTCAACACTCTTTCTTACAATGGCACTATCAGTAAAATAAACATTGATGTATTTCAGCTATGTGTATGCTATTAACCTCACACATCAGGGGGAATCTGTTATCACTAAAACTTCGTCTGCAAATGGTACCAGAATCCAACATCTCCAAACACCTATTAATTCATCCACAACCCTAAAAATACATTTCCAAAGAGCGCACAAACTATGCAACTGGTTATAAAATTGGCATGCGCATAAACACTACAAGAAGCGTCTGCACGTGCGCAGGCCAAAGAAGCCAAAAGGGAACACATGTGCTCGATGCATGATTGTGTATGATAAAATCCACACACTCCTGTGAACAACAAATTTATGGTTCTTTTCGGCTCTTCACCCACTTCTGGTTCAGCTCCCAAGTCGATTTGACCCTCAAATCTGAGCTGAATCTGAGTGGGGAGCTAGTCAAAGACCTAAGGGTGCCCTAAAGGGCCCCTTGTTCACACTAAAGACCGATTGGATAATGCCTCAAATATTTGCTATAAAAAGAGTCCATGGGTGCACTATGAATTCAAGAATCATGTTGTATTGTTATGATTCCTCCATTCTCCTACAAGGAACCTCTTTCCTTCTTGGAGCATGCTAGCATCATCTCATTTAGCTATTCACCTCACCTCTTGAGGGAATAAGCTTGGATTTCTTCACCATTTACTTTCTAGTTTTCCAATTGTAAGAAGAGATCTCACATAGGGGACTCAAGAACCCTCCCTTGGAGGAATAGGGGATCCATAAGTCCCCCTTTCTCTTTGGTGTTTTCCCACTAATATAATTTCTCCATTGGTGGCATGAATATTGGTCAATTGTTTGATTGATTGTGGTTCTAATTTCCTTATGCATTTTAGTTTTGTTTCTTTAGTTATTATTATCTTAGTTGTTTGTTTATTTCATGTGATTGATTCATTTGATTAATACACTAACCTATGTCCTATCTAGCAGGCCCAACTAGACTTGCAGGTGTCATTCTTTTGCTCATTGGAGTGACGAAAAGGACACAACAAGGGTGTTTTCCAAGAACACATCCCTCACATAGTCCCTTGGAGAAATGGATATTTGGTATACCATCAACCAATATTTTCTTACTAATTTGTTGCATATATCTTAAATTAAAATTTCCAAACCTTTCGTGCCATATCCTACTACTTTCATCAGAATGAGTAAGCATTAAAGTAGAATCTGGTTCAATAAATTCAAAAATTGTATACAATCTAGACTGATGATTTACCTCACCGGTAGAAACCCTGGATTTGGATTGCATGTCATAGATTTCCACTGCATTTTGTGTGAATATTACTTTCTTTCCAGTGCCATAATTCGTCATCTGATACCCAGAGAGAAGGTTGATGAAAATTTTGGGAACATGCAACACATTCTTGAAGCTTCCGTTGGTGAGTTCAATCCTTCCTTTTCTGGTGACTTCGACTGAAGAGTTGTCCCCCATCATAATAGGAGGACCTTTGCATGCATCCAATGAAGAATAAATTTCTTTTGAGGTAGCCATGTGATGTGATGCTCCTGAATCTATGATCCAAGCATCGAGAGAGGAGTTGATGGCAATCAAGGCATGGCTATAATTGTATTTCTTAGGATTATGATATTCTAGCTTCTTCTTATTGGAACCCTCAGGGATGATATCTTCAAGGTTGTTTTGTTGAAGTATTTGAGTCATTATATCTATTTTTTTTGCATGCATGCAGATTCTGGATGGAATCCTTTGTGACAATATGTGTATTTCTCCCCTTTTCCCCTTTAGATCCGGAGGCATCGATGAAGGGTTTTGAGTACCCTTCCTTCTTCGAATTTGAATGATCTTTCCTTTTGCCTTTATCTTTAGATTTATGATATTGATGGCTTCCATCTTTCACATTAAGTGCACGTACCTTTGGGCCTTTGATTTTTCCCATGTTGATGAGCTTGGTTTGCTCTTGTGTCAGGGATTCGGTAAAGTCCTCAAGAGAAGGAATCTTCCAGGTGGCTCCAGAGGAGAATATGAATGAATGGAATGTGGACACAAACACATAGAATTAAAGACCAAGTTTGGAGAGAATAATGAGAACCATTTGTTTCACCTCCTTAGATTTATCAACCCCACAAGATTTGAGTTGCGACAGTAAATCCTTGAATTTTGTAAAGAAATCTTGGATATTGTCAAAGATTTTTGGATACAATGTGAGAAATTACAAATCCATCATGTCTCCCCTCATCTCATCCTATTTTCCAAAGATCCCTTCCAAGATGGTACAGGCTTCATTGGGATTCTTACAGGAAGGTATGTGAAAAAGGAGATAGAGAGAAATAAGACTGCAAATTGTTCTGAATGCTTCATCGATTAAATTTAAGTACTTGGATTTTTCTATGGATGATATCGGTTATGTGTATGTATTCAAGTTTAACCTATACAATCCTCTATTTCAGAGATGTATGCCTATTTTCTCCTTCCATGCAAAGTAGTTGTAAGGTGTAAGATTGAATTCTTTTGGTAAATCCATCTTTCCATTGTCTTCAATCTTTTGTACCTGCAAAACATTTTGGTGTAGATTTTTCTTAGCAGTCCATAGGATATGATACCATGTAAATGTGTTGAACCTACATAACATATATCTAGCTAGAAAATAATACACACATTTGCAAAGATAAATTGAGAAAGAAGAAGAAGGAGAGAAAGAATGGAAGAATTCTCATTAACCGTCATGAATAATGAATAATTTACACATGATATACTCTGTATAACAAAATCAATGCACACTAGAGGAGAACCAATGCACCATAGTGCTAGTCTAGAATTATCTGGACACACACCAACAATTATGAGAGTGAAATGCCACCTAGTCTAGTCTCTTAGGTAGTTACGAGAGTGAACTGCCACCTAGCTGAGTTAACTAGTCAACTAGTCTTCAGTTAATAGACTAAACAGAGTGTAGTGATGAGTAGATCAATGAATCAAGGGTAATGCACCAGTTTATTGATGATCCCAAGGAAAGTGCGCATTATCATGGTGATGATCCCAATGTTGCATGGTGACAAAACCAATGCAACATCTAGACTCAACTCAACTGGTTAAACTGAAGTGTCAACTGAAGAGAATATTCTCCAGGTGGAATATTCTCCTCTAAAATATAGGAGACTGGATAATGACTAATAATGAATAAAAAACAAGGAAAAACCTTAGGAAAAATAAATCCTAGGTGTGTGTGAAGTAAATCCAACAATAAGTCCTTGATTCTCAAAAGGTGGAAGTAATGTTGCAATTCAACCATCTACACAAAGAAATGAAACTTTGAAAAGAACAAATCAAGGAAGACATCAAGAAGCCATCTTTACACCTCAAAGGAAATTTAGAAGAGAGACACCTTCAATATGGACACCAAATAAAAGGTATGAAAATGTTTTTCATGGTCACTACTACTCATGTAATGAATATGGTCACAAAGCCTTGGATTGGAGACATTATTGAAGGAAAGATAATGGAAAGTTTCATAACACCCTAAGGTGTTGGAGATGTAATCAAGTGGGACACATTGCTACTCATTTTCACACCATGAGATGCTACAGTTGTAGTGGGTTTTGCCACAAATCCCAGGATTGGTGGAACACAAGAAGACAGTCCATGATGAGTGCTTCATATAGCATGAAAAGAAGAATACATGAAGTTAGGAAGGAAGACAATGTTGAAAATATGGAAGCTCAGAGCTCAAGTTTGGAGAAGATGGTACACCTTCAGAAGTGGGTGAAGAAGTATGAACAACCAAAACAACAAGACATCCATGAGGTAAGATCAAGCTTGAAATTTTCAGAAGCATATGCGAGCTACTGTGGAGAAATTCATGTACATACACTATCTGACCTATATATAGGCCACGTACATACGCGAGATTTCTATGTAACATGCCATGTATTTATGGTAAAATCATGGTAAATAAGGCTATGCATATGAGAGAAGCATGATTTGATAATATAACTATGTTTTGCAGGTTCTGACATGGTTTGTTGTAGGTTTTCATGATTATATGGTTGCATAATGTATGTATGGTAATGACATATGGTTGAGTGTTGAAGAATATGCTTGATCCCTATCCTGGATGCATGATACTAACTCTAGAGTATGGATTGAGGATTTTTCTGTTGAGGAACAATATTGGTTATGGCAATGAAGTTATAACACTTTGGTTATGAGATATATCATTGATCTATTGAGGCACACTTCTAGTAAATGTTTAGAGATACTATTGGATGCTTAGTATTTGTTGTAGTGAATGGTGGTTGAGGAAGATTTGTTATGGTACATGGCTGGTACATATCTTACCTCCATTGATATATATTATGATGTATTTGTTGGATGTTTTTGGTGCATGCATTTGGCATGTGGTTGAGCTACATATTGGGACATGTAGTTGATAAGGTGATTATGTTGTACATCATTGATGAGTCATAGCTTCATCTATAGTTGATGCATGAATGGTACATACTTGGTACATTGGTTAAGGCATACATATATGGGAACAGATCTTGATTGTCATTCAACTTGTTGAAGTTTGGTGCATGATTGATGCACTTGTAGAGGGCATATGATTGTGGGTGATGGTACTTGGTTAAATTACATCATTGGTATTACTTTTTTATCATATACTTTGATACATGATGTATGGGATAGTTGAGACACTTGTTTTGGTTCTTGGTTGGTACATTATTTGATGCTTGATGGTTGAGATACATATCTTAACACATGGTTTGTGGCACTTGGTTTATGATAGAGGCATATCATGTGTGATATGAAACTTGGTTGAGGCACATGGTTGGCATTTTGACGATGTTATTGGTACATTGATAGAGGCACTTGTTGATGATCCTGATATATGCTTGGTACACAGTTGGAACATGTTATAGACATATGGTTGATACACTCCATTGATGATATGTTATGATATATTGTATGGTATTGATGTAAATGGTCGATGTACATGAGTATTGTGGATGGTTGGAATACAGTATGGCACATGATGTACATGGTTGATGTTTTGTTCATGATTCTTTATTCACTATTGACATATCTTTTTGATTCATAAAGTATGGCATGACACGAGTCTGATGCATGGACAGGTCAAAGCAATTTCATAGGAAGAGAATATCATTATTGAGAAGTTGATCCATGCTCTGATTGAGAAGTAGCATTTGCAGCAGAATCAGAATGTAGTAGCAACATATTGTTCATATTGTAGAGAACATAGGGTGAGACATACCCACAGGGGGAGTCATTCTTCTTCCCATGCTTCCATTAGGAGAGATTCATCATATGCAATATAAAGAGATAGATGCTTGGATAGTTAGATGCTTGGAGAGAGAGCACATAGGCATGTTTCCAAGGGGAACGATGTTCACATGGGGAGCATAAGAGATATGTCTTCAACATTACATCAGAGTGATATCCCTTGTTAAAAATGGGATATATTATTCAGAGGAATCTCAAAGGCATCCAGACAGGGGGAGCATCCCTAAGGAGAGTTTAGGAAGGGGGAGCAACCCCAAGGAGAGAACTACCCTTTTCTGTTGATTTCAAAGGGGGAGATATAGTCACATTGATGTGATTGAGATGACTATTGATGAATATAAATGCCATGCCTACATGTTCCCATCAATGATTGGTGTTTACATCAATGTTGGTATTTCCATCAATTCCAAAGGGGGAGATTTTTGTATTATGTTGTCATTGATGTCAAAGAGTTGAAGTCTTGTCATAGTATCATTGATGTATTGATTGATGGCCTATGTTTTCGTAGATGTGATTGATGTCAAATATGTCAAGTGGTGTCATAATGATGTATTGTAATGGATTGATGTATAGACAGGATGATGTTAAGGTTGGTCATTGTTGTTTTGTCATGGCTGATAGGAAGTACCAAATGGATGAAATCCAAAGTGGTCCCCTTATGGTGAAATCCCTAACGGGAAGACGCTTTGGGAAGTCCAAATGGTTAATTCATCCTAGATGTGTGGTTAAGGAACCTAAGGATTTATTGTGGAACATTGTAATGAATATCCATGAATTTGTAAGTGAGACTACTCTAGATGGAGAGTGCTTGTCATGCCATTTTTGGTGATACGTGGAATGTCACATAAATCCTCACGGTTAGAGAGTTATGACCTTGTGAAGTTGGAGAACCCTCATGTGTTTTATAGAATCCCCTAGAAGGTCAAAGAAGTCAAATTATTCTAGAAGCTCCTAGAAGATGTTGAAAAGTCAAAGTGGTTAGTCATGGCTTAAGTGCTTGCAACAAGAAAAAAATTAAAAATAAATTAGTTTCAATGAGATGTGGAGAAGTTATTATTTATGGATAAAGTGGGTTAGAAGTGGAGAAAGTGGGTTAGAAGTGGACAAGTGGTTTGAAGTGGGTTAGCGCCTAAAAGAAGGAAGTTGGTTAGAGTTGGTTAGATGAGGAAGCTACTTGGAGAAGTATGAATAAGAGAGAAAGGGTCTCTTATGAGTATGATCTTTGAGCATATTGAATATCCAATTGTGAAAGGTTATKTGTGCATGTATTATTGATAGAGAAAATTCATGGTAGAAAAAGTGTGGCAGACAAATTGTAGAAGAAAAAGTGCGAAAAAAAAATTGCGGCAGAAAAAGTGCATAAAAAAAGTGTGGCAGACAAATTGTAGAAGAAAAAGTGCGAAAAAAAAATTGCGGCAGAAAAAGTGCATAAAAAAAGTGTGGTAGAAAAAYCGTGGCAGAAAAAGTGCAGTAGAAAAATTACGGCAGAAAAAGTGCGGTAGAAAAATTACGGCAGAAAAAGTGCGGCAGAAAAATCAAGACAGAAAAACTGTGGTAGAAACATCGTGATATAAAAAGCACGGTAGAAAAATCCTGACATAAGAATCGCAACAACAGAACTATGGCAACAGAATTGCGGCAACAGAACCGTCACAACAGAACCGCTGCAACAAAATTGTGACAAAAAAATCATGACAACTTATGGTATTTGGTTTATGGAGATATGGTGTATTTCTAGAGCTATCTTGTTGGTTATCTTGGTGATTTTGTTGAGATTTGTCTTCGTTATTGATCTTGGTGAGTAGATTTGATTTGGATGATGAGATTGATGTGATAGGTTGTGTTGTGTATAGGTATTGCACTTGTGTTTGTATATAATGTTGGTACAGTTTGACAAATTGTTTTTTGTCTACAAGTTGGGTCTTGTACTTGAGGGTTTGGATTTCTCTTATGAGTTGGTACTGAGATTTGCAGGTTGAGTCTTGCATTGAGAGTTGGTGCTCCTATGTAGTTTTTTCTCTATTCAGTTTTTGTGGAAAAAACCCCCAAGGATTGTTGTAATACCCCAAGGTCGAGCCCCTGTTGAGTTGTAATGATGTTTATAGGCTGGTGAGCCAAGTAATTATAAGTTGGTAGGATTATGTGTTTATTATGCAAGAGAGCCTAGATGTTAAGGTCAATGAGCCTATTTTTGTATATGTAATTATGCATATTATTAATAAAATACATCGCTTCATGTAGACCAACCACGAAGAAAGAGTTATGGGGGAATAATCTCCCCTAGGAAGGGAAAGGGAAATGGGAATGAGAGGCTAGGAAAAAGGGGCTAAGCATGAGGGATTAACCCAAGGGAATATTATAATGTATTTCGTAAATTACTAAAGTTTCAGAAATAAACCCAGTTATCCTAAGTTCCTTTGGGGAGAGGAATGAAACTCCAAGTGGAGAGGAACGAGCTCCTGGAGAGCCAAGTATCATCCAAGATGCATGTAGATTTATGTGAGAATTTCCACCATTGTGGGGGTCCTCTCACTACTCTCTCTCTCTCACCATTCTCACTCTCATCATTCTAAGCATTTCTTTCCATATTTCCTCATGGGTTCATTCTCACTATTCTTTCCATCCCTAGTCCAGTTCATGCATGCACTGAACAAGCATGCAATTAGTCTATTTTATCCATTGTTGAACCCTCTTCCCTCGTGAATCTTTGTAATTACTGAGTCGTCCCTTGCCTTACCTGTTTTTTCTATTGTGGTTTGAAGAGGCAAGTTGTTAGGTCCATGGTTGAAGAAGTAGGTTTTCATGCCTATGAGAAACTCTCTCTAGGTGAGAGAGGTTGTTGGGGAAGTGATTTCTCCTAGAGGGAGTCTAGTAGCAACTACAGGTCTCTGAGAATTCCTGATATGGCCTGTTGTTGAATCCCTGGAAGGGAAGTGGAGTAGCCGATGGATTGTGGAACAATGAAGGTGTATATTCCTGGGGTGGGACAGGAATGTGGGGAATGAGAGTCTGTGAGAAGTGGGCGTAAATAGGCTCCTTGGAGGGAATCCTTATTGTTTCATTACGTAACTTTCTATAGCCTCAACCTAGCCTAGGATTTCCTTTCCCTGGGTGGAGTTTAGTCCTATATTGGGGGTGACCACTACTGATAGATTAGAGCAACATGGTCTAATACTGGGAGGTTCGTGGAAGGTCTGCACACAATCGGTGGTATTCTCATAAAAAGATAAGTACCAATTCTATGTTAAATGTATGATGTGTATCTTGTACATGTGTTATAATCTTATCAAAATTGCACGTGTTTATTGCATGTGTATTACTGTCTCTTCTGCATGAATATGTATATGAGCATAATGTTTATGTATATTTAAATTTCATTAGATATGTATGTATATTAGAGCATGAAAGTTTTCAAGTACCATTGCCCAGCCTGGGTGGATGGGTATGTTACAATCTGGTTTTCAGATTAGTTTGGTTTTGATGTAGTGGCGTGTCCCCGACCAAGGAGGCTTGGGGAAGTTAAAATCCGGTATCAAAGCCCCAGGTTTCCACATTGAACCTGGATGGGCCATGAATGTGGAATTTAGAGTCAAAATTCCACAGAGAATTGATGTACAGAGTTCCAAGAGGGCGTTGAGATAACACCTTGGTTGTGTTCATAAGCTCAGGAGGTTTAGCGGTTTGATAAACCACAACAAATGTGGTATTGGGATGCAAATTTTAAATTGGGTCATTGGATCTATTTATATGGAGACAAACCCCTCATAACCATCAGGTCGGGAGAGGGTGCATGTAGGTTAAGAACATAAGTCCTTCAGACTTCACCTCTCTGACCGTTTTAAAGCTATAACAGAGAAAAAAAACTGCCAAAGTCCCGAAGTCTGAAACTAATTCAGACCATCCATTTTCCAGGGACATGTGTCCACATATTAAGAAATGTTCAGCGGTTTGGAGGTTGTGGGGTGTTTAGAAGATAAATCCTCCAAAGTGCCAAAGTGATTCTTAGTCATAGATCATTCGGGAGGAGTAGAGCCATTAGATTTCTCTTGTGGTTCGACACCTCGACATTCATGGAATTCCGTTGGAGGTTGCACGATGAAGAAATCGTCGAAGTCCCGAAGCTAAGGGAGGCAGCCATCGACAGTCGATATTTAGGGTGTTTTGAAAAAGTGTCAATGTGAAGAAATCTCTGAAGTTTTGGGTTCTAAAGTGATGTGACATGATGATGTCACTAGGGGTGACGTGGACCTATTCGGTAGTTGGTAGTTCGACGATTTTGAAAAAGTGTCAATGTGAAGAAATCGTCGAAGTCCCGCATGTTGAAGTGATGTGACATGATGACGTCACTGGGGGTGACGTGGACCATCTCAGAAATTTGATAGTTTGGAGAAAGTGTTGATGATAAGAAACTCCCAAAGTCCCGAAGCACTGGGTATGACATGGCATGATGATGTCACCTAGGGTGACATGGACCTACCTAGGTCTGCCATGTGTCAATCATTTCCATACTTTTGATAGGCCCTTAGTATCGATTGGAACTTGACACATGTCACTCAACGGTGGGGCCATGTGTCACCACTTTGATTGGTGACAATTGTACTTCATGGGCCTTGGGAGGTTAAGTAGTTTAGGAATTCGACATTTGGGGAAAGTTGTTGGAATAACTTCTGGAACTCCAAAGTCTCGAAGTTATGGAGTCGCGAAGTCTTGAAGTTCTATAGTGACGTGGCTTGATGATGTC
>SNQJ01S0013643.1:68971-80706 GCA_010110895.2 Picea sitchensis
ATCTGAATCAAAGTGTTGTTCTGTTGCTATTTCGTATATCATTTCTATGTATTGTGAAGATTATGCTGGATATTTTACTGTTATTCTGTCATTTCTAGCATTTCATTTCTGTTCTGCATATTTTATATATCTGGTATCTTGCATAACCTTTATGTCTCATCAAGGGAACTATTTTTTGGATTTGTCTTGCATGTTTTCTTCTTAATTCTAGGGGGTTGAAGACCCAAGGTTCATCCAGACTTGACCAACAAAAAACCCAAGGCATCTCCATATCAATCCTCAACCAAAGACTGAACAAAGTCTCACTTGAGACTCCATGAGAATGACATAGAGCATCTAGTATTGTGTTGGTGATGATGGGTTAATTGTTGGCACAGGGGCAGACCTAGGGTTCAACTCTAACAGTGCACCAACAAGCCCTAACTACTGGCCCTTTCGACAACACCTGTGAAGCAGATGCAGTATCATCCGAAGTAGAAATAGGGGGTTGCAGGACATAGGTGTCTACAACCAGAGGAAATGCAAGTGGGTTCAAAGGAAAAACACACAGAGATCTATTTATTCTTTATCTCCTTTAGGCCTACTATGTGAGCTATGTCTCATATCTAACACAATGATGCAATAATAGAATAACATAAAGCAAAATAACACAACATCAATCACACTGAACAACAATATTTATGTGGTTCACCCTCTCCCTAGGGACACGTCCATAAAACTGCGTTTCTTGATATTATATGAAAATGTAGAGTTCTATCTGCACACTTACCTTGTAGATCTCTCTCTCTTTATATTCGTCTCTCCCCTCCTTGTTCACCCAGCTGCAGGGTTGATCTTTTCACCCAGCTGAAGATATTACAATACAACAGTATTCTCACTACACAATACTCTCCTCACACTCAATAATAATCACTCTCTTAACTCACAATGACCAACTCTGAACGAACAATGATGAACAAAAAACCCATCGCAGGTCCTCTAGACCTTTATTTATACATTACAATGACAAACTTCTAGGTGTCAAAACCCTAGATCCCAAAACCCTAGGTCGAAAACCATAGGTTAACTTGACCCACGTTTTCAGGGCTTCGCCAGCCTGTCTTTCCTTCTTTCCCGGGAGGTGCTCCAAAGCATCCATTGGTGTATTTTTCCACTTGCTGAGTTGTCCACGATCCATCTTCCTTGCTGATCTGTCTTCCTTGATCTTCTCGTTCAACAGTTCATTTCCCCTTACTTCACTCCTTCTTTTCTTCTTCTTTCACCACTTCGACCCAATATCAGTCAATGTGCCTTCCACACAGTTCGTACTTCACCTTTATTCCTTAATATTTTCTTTCTTCCATAACCAAGGGCCAACGATCCTCCAACACTCACACGTGACTCGTCCCGAGGCACTACAGTTCTGAACCTTCTGTTTCTCTTCGTCTTCATACTGCGTGGAGCAGCCTGAACTCTTTTCTTTGTTCCTCCCTTCCTTGTGAAAAATATATTTTATGTGTCTGGTACCCAGTTTCAACTGCACCTGGTACCTAGAACCTTATTATTATGCTTTTACTGAGAGCTTCGATTTAGCTAGTTGTCGTAGTACAATTTCAACCGACTCCCATTTACCAAACCTTCCTTCCATTCTCCCTTCAAAGTCTTCAACTGTGCAACTCCTCCTTCTATAACATAGGCAACCTCATATGGACCAAGCCAATGTGTCCTGAACTTCCCTGGATGCTTCATGAACTTTCTTTCATGTACCAATACAATATCTCCTTACTTAAAGGATTTCTTCTTGATATAATTGTCATTGTAGGCCCTTTCTCGTTCCTTCTGTACCTGTTGGTGAAATCCTGCAATGAATCTGTCTTCTTCCAGTTCGACCAACTGTGCAAGTATGTCTTGCACAATGCCTATGTCATCCATATCTATGAATGTTGCAATTCTTAGACTACGAACCAAATATTCCATAGGTATGACTACCTATATGCCATAGACTAGCTTAAAGGGAGTCTTCATTGTCATCTTCTTGCAAGTGGTTCTGTAGGCCCATAACACTGTCGGTACTCTCAAATCCCAATCATCCCTGTTCACACTGCAAATCTTTGTTAGCACTCTCTCCAAGATCTTATTGAAAGCTTCAACTATACCATTCTCTTGTGGGTGTTAAGGTGTGCTCTTCTGATGGTGAAATTCAAATTCCCGAGTCAAGGCTTCAATAGTCTCATTAATAAAATGTGTACCTTCATCGCTCATAAGGATCTTCGGGCATCCAAATCTGGTTATGATATCATCAAATATTAATCATGCAACTGTAGTTGCACTACAGTCCTTGACTTCTCTTGCTTATGCCCATGTGGTCAAATACTCTGTCACATTGATAATATATCTCACTCCTGTGAACTTTCCTCGTGGGTTGATAGGTCCCACGAAATCAATTTCCCATTTCTCAAATGCCTGTAAATTTAGTTGAGGTGCTAAAGGAATCTCATCTCTTCTAGAATGTTTCCCAACTCTTTGGCATACATCGCAGTCTTTGTAGTATTCCTTAGCATCTTTGTGTAAAGTGGGCCACCAGAGGCTATCTCTAAGAACCTTCTGTGTTGTTTCTTTCCCTGCATAGTGTCCTCTTGCGATGCCTTCATGTTCTTATGACAGAATCAGTGGTATTTCTGCCTCCATAAATAATCTCCTTAGGATCTCATCAGTCCCCATATTATAAAGTTTTACAACCATAAGTGAAAAATATGCAACATGAACTACCAGTTGTTTCTTCTGAATGATTGTATATTTGCGAGGTGCCATTCCTGTTGACAGGAACTGAACTATCTCGACGAAGTGATCATCAACCTTTCTGATGGCCAACAACTATGCATCTGGTAGTGTATCATCCAAACTGGTAGGTTCCTCTCCATGTTCTAACCTAGACAAGTGGTCATGACCCTTGTTCATTCTTTCTGGCTTGACCACAATCTCAAAATCATATTCCTAGAATAATAGTAGCCATCTGCATATTCTTCCCCCCAACACTGGCTTGTTGACTAGGTATTTCAACATAGAGTGATCAATGATCATCTTAAAATGTCCTCCCAACAAGTAGTGTCAAAACTTATGCAGCACATACACCATGGCTAAACCTTGTCTCTCAATGGTAGTGCAATTTATCTTACCTGTAGAGATATTTCTGCTAGCGAAGGCTAACAGATGGTAAAATTATCCTACTCCTAGTTGTGCTTACACTTCTCCTAATGTAATATATGAAGCATCGACGTGCACATGGAATTTCTTACTCCAATCTGGGAAAACAAGAATGGGCACAATGACCATTTTCTATTTCAGTGTGTCAAAGCTCTACTGACATTCCTCTGACCATTGGAACTGACAATCTTTATTTAAAATCTTATCCATATGTGTTGTTATCTGTGCATAGCCCTTTATGAACTTTTTGTAGTATCTCGTATGTCCCAACGCAGTGCGCAACTGTCTAACAAAAGTAGGGGGAGGTAGATCAACAATGATGGCAATCTTGGAAGGATCTACCAGCAACCCCTTCTTACACACAATATGGCCTAGGAGCACTCCAAATGGTGAAAAGAAGATGCACTTCTTTAGGTTTAGGGCAATCTAACATTGCCTGCACTTATCCAACATTAGTCTTAAACATTCAATATAATTTTGCAATAAGCTAAAAACAATCCAATCATCAAAATATATCTTCCAAGCATTTATGTAAAAATTCCTTGAATGCTTCGACCACCACCCTAGAAAAGATGGCTAGTGCATTCTTCAGTCCGAAAGGAATCACTCTGTACTGGAAATATCCCCATTATGTTTCAAATGTGGTCTTATGGTGATCTTCCTTAGCAATCTTGATCTGGTGATAACCTGAAAATCCATCTGTGAAGGAGTAATCTTCTTTTCCTCCCACATTATCCAACACTTCGTCAGTAAACGGTGTAGGGAATGGATCATGTAAACATGCATCATTCAGTTTACTCAATTCTACATAGATTCTGATCTCTCCTGTCTTCTTATCTTGGACCACCATAGGGCTAATCCATTCTGACTCTTCAATAGCTTCTATGATTCCTTCTTCCAACATTTTGTCCAATTCAACCTTGAATTTCTGCTTATATTTGGGATTCAGTCTGTAAGGTCTCTGCTTGATTGGCCTTGCATCTGGTTTCAAGGGGATCTTCATCTCTCCCATGGGCCCTTTAATTCCCTTCATGTCGGCGAACTTGGTTGGAAACAAGTCCTGATACTCATGCAGTAGTTCTGTGATCTTATCAATATTGGCATCATCCCAATAATCTCCAACATTTGTGAGCTTAGGTGATTTCTCTGTTCCAATATTAACTTTCTTGATTTTGATTGGTTGTGAAATGAAAGGTAGTTCGACTCCTGGTCCTTTTATGTTTCACTGTCCTTCAGTTTCTGCGATGTTCACATTCCTAGGATCATCATCTTCATCATCATTGATATTGTAACAACCTTGCAATTTATGAAGAGGTGCGGTCCATTCATCCTCTTCTTTCTCAATAGGGAGGTTAGGTGCCTCCTCAAATACTTTATGTCTTACCACTTGTAGAGATTGATCTACTAAGAGGTACTGACTTTCAAATAAAAATGTAGCTACAAAGTTCTGAGTCATACCGTACCAATTTGCAGTGTTGAGGCACAATTCTTCTTGAATATACCAATTGATAGGCGTTGTGTCCAAGGTGTTAATGAACTTATGCACCCACTAATATTGAGGAATGCTTCTCCAGGGCTCCTCACAACTTCGCACATGGTCCTTCGGATAACTATGACCCATGTATCAAACTTCTCACCCTTCGGCTTGATCTGTAAAGTGCACTATCATCAAAGTGTGACATTGCACCCATTCCGCGATGTTCTTCTTGTGTGTTCCACACCACCTTGCTGGCGTTGATTTTAAAGCTTCATCTAGTGCCAACAGTCATTTTTGTACTAGTACAATTCCTTCAAATTATGAAAAGAATGTTTCTAAATGATTTAAACCATCAAATGTGGGTAAATTACTTACTTCTGTGCCAATCCAACGAACTTCCCTGATCAATCTAGCACACCTTCTCGTAGAAACTTCATACATTTTGTTCTTCCAATTCTCTAGTGCTTCTTTTGAATCTGATGAGCATGCACTGTCACTTCGCCAGCTTAAGTTCCCATCTACTGTAGGATTAATGTAATCCTACTATCTTGCTGTCAATATATATATGTTCTCTAGTTCATAAGAACAATCTTCTTCTCTGATGGGTTTTGTGTATCTACGACCTTCATCAGGATCAAGAGGTGAAATGAACCTAACACCATCACCTTCAAATGTCATTATTATTTTCTTTAAGTCAACCATAGTTGAATTGTTGAAATCCCAATCAATTTCTAACAACGCAGGATAAGGAAAACTATCGTCAACTATCTCAATCACCTCTAAGTCCGCAAATGTCCTTACCTCGTCGATGTCCACATGGACATGCTCTAGTCTTCCAAAAGGGCTTACTGCCTACTGATTAGCCATCCTAAAGCTGATAGGAGAGTAAATCAACTTAGGTTTTCCCATCAGTGCCTAGGTCTGCTTCATCATAACATTGACCTCTAACCCTTAGTCGAGGACCACATAATCTATGCCATAATCTCCAATCTGAGCATTAAGGTGTAATTCCTTATTTTTCCTTCTATTTCTGGATACTTGATGTACTGCTTTATTCAGAAGAGGAGTTATCCTACCTATCTCATACTGTATGATTAAATTTTGTAGTTCTTGTACAACTCTTTCATCCTTAATCAAATTAATGCAAGTGCATAATAATTCCATAAGCTTTCTTACCTCTTTTCCTTCTTCGGGCGAAGCAGACTGATCAAATGCCAAAGGAATTCCACATTCTCTCACTTCTGGTTGTGTCTTTGATGAAGAAGCCTGATCTCTTCAAAATTATTTTCTTTCCTCTTCAAATGTCTGTTTTTCTTCCCTTGGATCAAACACTTGTGTCTTCTCTGCAGCTCTTCTGACCCTTGATTCATCTGTAGTCTTTCCTAGGGTCACTCTGTATTCTCCTATAATAATGCCTCCTCTAGTGATAACAACGAATCTGGGATCCTCTCCATGAGGTTCTGCTAAGATTAATTGTACTTGTTGGTTTCCTCCTCATCTCTCCTGGAGCTTTCCTAACAATGTTGGACAATATTCAATAAAATGTTCAAATGAGTTGCAGTAGTTGCAAGTGATACAAGGTTTCTGACAGACCCTTTGCAAATGTCCTGGATGTGCACAGTTATAACAAATGATCTGACCTTGACCTCGAACCATGCCTTCACCTTGTCCTCTTCCTCTGAATCCACCGCGAGGGTTGAAGTTTCCTCTTCCTAGGGAATTAAACTTTGTAGCATTTCCTTCATGTTGTACTTATATTAGGGTTTTTATTCTAAGCCTCAATGAAGCCCTTTTCTTGTTCTTCTATCCACTTTTGAATCTCTGTCTTCGATGGAAACCACCTTGACATTCCCTTAAGAAGATCCCGGTCCCGACAATATAACCATTTTTTGGCACAGGAACAGACTCAGGGTTCAACTCTAACATCGCACCAACAATCCATAACTACTATCCCTTTCGAAAACACCTGCGAAGAAGATGCAGTCTCACCCGAAGTAGTAATAGGGGGTTGCAGGACACAAGTGTCTAGATCAAGAGGAAATGCAAGTGGATTCAAAGGAACAACACACATATATCTAGTTATTCTTTATCTCCTTTAGGCCTACTGCGCGAGCTATGTCTCATATCTAACACAATGATGCAATGACGGAATAACAGAAAGAAAAAGAACTCAACATCAATCACACAGAACAACAATATATACGTGGTTCACCCTCTCCCTAGGGATACGTCCACATAACTACATTTCTTGATATTATATAAAAACATACAGTTCTATCTACACACTTAGCTTGCAAATCTCTCTCTCCTTCTCTTATTCTCTCCCCTCCCTGTGCACCCATCTGTAGGGTTTATCTTCGCACCCAACTGAAGATATTAAAATACAATAGTATTCTCACAACATAATACTCTCCTCACACTAAAAAATAATCACTCTCTTAACTCAAAATGACCAACTCTGAACAAACAATGACGAACAACCAACCCATCCCATGTCCTCTAGACCTTTATTTATACACTACAATGACAAACATCTAGGTGTCAAAACCCTAGGTCAACTTGACCCACGTTTTCAGGGCTTCGCCAGCTTGTCTTTCCTTCTTTCCTGTGAGGTTCTCCAAATCATCCATTGGTGGCTTTTTCCGCTTGCTAAGTTTTCCACGATCCATCTTCCTTGTTGATCTGTCTTCCTCGATCTTCTCGTTCAAAAATTCTTTTTCCCTTACTTTTCTCCTTCTTTTATGATTCTTTGACCACTTTGACCCAATATCAGTCGATGTTCCTTCCATGCAGTTCGTACTTCGCCTTTCTTCCTTAATATTTTCTTTCTTCCATAACCAAGGGCCAACATTAATTACACAGGAATCCATTTGAGTTGGAATTCATACATTCCATTGCAACAATATTAAAGACTAACAAAATGTAACCACCACACATACATTCATTGGACACATGATAAATACATCACATAACATGAACCACTGCAAATTTTATTATATTCAGTCAACCAGTCACAAAAACATATCAAGAAACTTATCAATTGACAAAAACAAATCCCTTCACTTTTATACATTCTCACAATATTTCATTACATAGCGCCACGCACTTTCTCTCAGACTTTTCAGATATTACAAAACCATACTCACAAACAGATGCATTACAAAACATGAACTCAGAGCGAGCTAAGGGATATCAACCACAACAACACATAGACGATCTGGTCTTGTGTTGGTGATGAAGGGTTAATTACAGAAGAATCCATTTGGGTTGGCATTCATACATTCCATTGCACCAAGATTAAATACTAACAAAATGTAACCACCACACATACATTCATTGGACACATGATAAACAAATCACATAACATGAATCACTACAAATTTTATTATATTCAGTCAACCAATCACAGACACATATCAAGAACTGTATCAATTGACAGATACAACATTGTGCACTCTTATACATTCTCAAAATATTTCATTACATAGCGCCACACTCTTTCTCTCAGAATTTGCAGATATTACAAAACATGAACTCAGAGTGATCTCAGGGACATCGACCACAACAATAGTCCTGACATAAACAATCAATCACTGACCAACCAATTGAGTAACTCTTTTTCTGTCGTTGTTGCTCCATTTTATATTCATCTCTACTTTGGTACTCTACCACCTTCAATTCTGCTCCACTCGCTCTTCTCACTAATAGTCCTACATGCAGTCCATGTATCCTATTTGGAGTTTTGGTTTTCTTAACTATGTTTCCATATCATACCATTACTTCTCCATGATCTCTCGTGATTCTTGAAGTAATCATTTGGGAATATTCCTCGAAGATTCTTTTCTTGATTTTGGCATACATGTTGTGTCTTCTTAATTTCTGGCATGCATCACAAAAATCAAACTGGTGTACATACCAAAAATTAGATTAGCGTTCATTATCAAAACTTGGACTAGCACATGCACCTCATGTCATCCACTGTATAGCTGTTGGATTGCATGCAAAAATGAAATGCACACACAACTTCGTTTTTGGGCATGCACGATATTTACACAAATCTTTGGGTGCCAACATGTCTACACATTTCAGTCACAAGTCCATCCTAGTTTTTCCAACCCAATATTTCTAGAATAAATCAAAACTTTGTTGGATCTATCCCTACAAGTATCCTTTGGTTACTAGGTAAATGATTAGGAGCATTAATATTTTGTAAATAAAAGACAATATCTTTATACAATTTATGTTGTTACAACTCGTTATAAATTTTCAAATGTAGTTATGATATTGGTTGACATTCTGACTAAATAAGACCTTACTAATGAAAGATATGGTTTGTTCTAAACATTGGCATTTCCTTTGTAGTAGGATTTCACACTGTCATTTCAAACAAAATTTTCACCCAAAGAAAAATGAGGCAATGTGACTCATAGTTACCATCATGTGATCACTAGAAATTGTCAAAAGAGAAGCAGAAAATAATTAAAACAATCTAATATGGATTGAATATTAATCAAATGATTCCAACTGTTTGAATATTGTTTGATAAGCCTAAAACCAAAAGGGGCTGATCTAAATAGCATACATAGAATATTGTTGGGTTTATCACTTGATGAGATAATCGCTTCATTTGGCATAAATAGAGGATTATTGTTTGAGTATACTTCATATTTCATGAATCTATCCTCACTTATTAGAACCTAAAAAACTAAACAAAATGATTGACATTAACTAGAGACTCTACTAAATTTTTTCCTTACACAATGGAAATAATGACAATATAATTGAAAAACCATTTGATTCCCATTTTGGCAGTGTCTTCATTTTGTTCAAGGAATAGAGGAAACATTATTGGATTTTATTATTCACCCCCCTTTAGGATGACAATGATCACACGGTTGGTGAATAAGCACATTTTTTTTTTCATAATTATTTAATTAGATATAACAAGTGTACAATCTATAGATGCTTGATTCAATAAGCATATTGTCCCAACAAAGAAAAAACTATATATCCTTCTACTACTCCCTTCTAAGAGCTCATGTCATTGCTCTTTCATATAATTGGCCTATTCAACTTGGAAAGAGAACGTAATCTAGATTCTAGACCATGATAGTGGAGAGGAGTCCGATGTAGTAGTACTTAAAGTTTAACTAGTATGAAGTCTTCTTGTTGGTATTTCTTAGAAACTTTGATGGTTTGTTTAAATTCTATCAATTTGTAGCACCTTTGTAGGATTTAATGTAACTTTGATTTTTTATTGCCTCTTTTTAATGGAGTATATAGTTCCCATCATAACGGAAAAAATAGAGCTAATTGGATGTCTTTTAGGAAACCTATAATTTAATATCACTAGTGTCCTCATAGAGGAGGTTTGTAATTTAATATCACTGATGGCTATCTCAAAAACTAAGAAATGATCAAATTGCTATAATTTTTTTTGTGTGAAACTATTTGATATTTGGACTCATAGTAAAATCATTTTTAACTATCAAAAATAAAAAATAATTTTATGAATACGAAAATACCAAACTCATAATGTTATGTCCTCTCAAGTCTAGATATATTTGGAAGGTAATTGTCTAAGGTAATTGGCACCTTTTCTTTTCTTATTGGTTACACCCTTTACGCTCTTTACTGGTTACACTCTTGCTCATTATTGGTTACACCCTTTACTGATTACACCCTTTACTGGTTATATAGTGTTGGTTATTGGTTACACCCTTTTATTTTGTATCCATTTACACCCTTTCTCCTTGACAATGAGTTTGAAAATATTATTTTTTTTCTCAAACCCAATGACTACATATTCAAAGATTGGAATTGGCTCTCTGAGAAATTGAAGGAAGAGTGACTAATTAGTGTTAAAGGTGGCTATCCATAGGAGGTAGGTTGACCTTATTAAAATTATTGTTGGAGGGGATACCTATGTATTGTAAATATTTAGCCTGCATTATGAAAGGAATGATAGAAAAAAATAGGAAAAAATGTTTTGGTTTTCTATTATGGAAAATAGAAAGGGAAGGAATTCCCTTGGTGAAGTGGAATAATATTTCAAAATCAAAGGAGGTAGAAGGATGGAGTATAAATAATGTCATTTGTTTTTGTAAAATAATTGGAAACAAAACGTGTTTGGAGAATGATGAGATTTTAAGGTTAATGGGGAAGAGTGATGGAAATGAACTGCATAGCTCTTGGGTCAATGGAGGATTGTATTAGAAGAGACGTGAAGAATTTTGGCTGGGGTTTAGTCATTTTTAAGGTATTAGAAAATGATTAACCTTTGATAGTAATATGTTTGGTTTGGAGGATAGGGAAAGGATACGTGAGAATTTGGGAGGACCCATGGACAATTACAAGATATATGATCCTTTAAAGGAAGTGTTGGATTACTGAGAGGGGCGGTGAATCAGTAATAGAGAAATTATCATTTTTAACCATAAAATGCAAGTTTTATATCAATGTAGCATCATCCAATAGTTGCAAAGTAAATAAACAATGAACAAATGAGCAATCATACACATACACAATACACCAGTATTTTTACATGGAAACCAAAAGTGGGAGAAAACCACAAAATGTTTTTTCTTATATGTCTTTTAGAATTACATTTAGTGGAAGCACCAACTTCCTTTGTTTTCTAGCTGCAACTGGAAGGAGGCTCCAACCCCCTAGTTTCTCAGGCTACAACCTGAGGGAAGCTCCAACTCCCCAATTCTCTGGCTACAACCTGAGGGAAGCTCCAACTCCCCAATTCTCTAGATACAACCACATGTCCTTGCCTCGTCCAACTACCCTAAAATATAAGTAGAATGATAGAACCACTATCACACCATCACTGAGAGATATACTGTTGTAAACATGTACCAATCAACCTGCACCAAACAACATGTAATCAACCTGTACCATAAACAAGTGCATCAACCATGCACCAACCTGTACCATCAATGAGTGCATCAACCATGCACCAAATATGCACCAATCATGCATCAAATACACATAAACTATGACTCATCAAGATGTACCAACATCATCAACTATACACCTCATGTATGTGCCAACTCATCAACTACTTGTC